>JAULCD010041070.1:0-18385 GCA_032361085.1 Calliostoma canaliculatum | reverse complement strand
TATCGATATTCAGCTTCAACTGTATCGTGTCGCAGCCCACGTATCGCGGTACATCGGAATTTCGGTGTATCGTTTCATCCTTAGTTGCTAGTTTGCGAAAGATTTTTTGTGTAAAGCATTTAAATTTTACAATAGCAATTATGCAACATCCTCATCAAAGCAAGCCCCTAAATGTGTCCAGGTTGTATCTGAATAATGGATATCATAGTCAGGATTATTAAGGACAACTAGTAAGCTTACCAACCAGCTTTTTAAATGCAATAAATTTTTATTATTATTTAACAATCTCTGTAAAGTTCAACAGAGGACAATTGACATACTTTTTTTTTTACCAGGAATAAAAGGACAATCACATGAACCAAGGTGTTTAGCTCCGTCACAAGTTCTTTATTCGATGCTATATTCCCATACAGCCTGTGTTGGTCTTCAATTGTTGACTCTTGTGATACAGTGGAGCCCATCTTGCGTCGACGTATCATTTTGTGGCATCAAAGTGTCATTATTTTTGGAAATATTAAAAGATGGTCTTCCAAGGAAAATGTCATAGACCATTGTATGATGCTGCAGACCATCTTAGGACCACGAAGATAACTTTCACCTGTTGCAGACACACGATACTGTAAATCGTCCCGATGTCCTCATAGCTCCATGGGCTCCACGTTTAACAATTGTGTACCAATGCAGGCTCTATGGAATGATAACATTAATCAAAGCTGTCAAATACAAAGTCACTTAAACTGTTACAAAACCACTCGGTGTAATTCCAAATACAAGAGTATAAACTATCTGAAAAAGTAAATATTATATTACTTTGCATGGTTGAGTCCCTTCCGGGATTCTAACCCACACCCTCAGTCAGGCACCAAATCACCAGCACCGCGCATCCTAACACCAGCTTAACCATTCAACCATGACTTCTCAGAACTGTTGGGTCGAGGTGTTGGGATGCTCAGTGCTGGCAATTTGGTGCCAGAGCGAGGCTGAGGGTTTAAATCCTGCAAGTGACTTAACCAACAAAGTGATAGAATTTTCCATTTTCCAGATAGTGTAATCCCAATATAACATAGTTGTGTTTGTCACTGTTTAAATGGCGTAAAAATTCAACTGTATAGAGTGTATTGTTTTCAGTACAATGTTAAAATATGTCACAAAGGTGACAGACACCCATCATACTAGACATTTTTAACCGTCATTGTACTAGTACAATCCTAAAAAACAATAAATTGTTTTTCTTGTAATACAAGTTTGGAGTAAAAAGTTGTCCAGACATATTTCCATTTCAAGATCAAGAGCAATCCAAGTGTCAAATGGTCAAATAGTCAAAATTCTGTTTAGGTTCAGTAAAATAGTATTTATATTGAATAAAGTCATTGAATGATGTTTATATTAGATATTAAACCATCAAAGAAATAATCATTCTTTAGGAAGATATTTTCATGTAAATTGCAACTGTTCACAATTAATTTAGTATTAAATAGGTGTTATGTGTAAACTTAAATGATCTTTTAGGTGTATTGGGTGGGGTTTTTTTAACGAAAAAATCTTTGTTAAATATCAAAATCTTTCTCGTTAAAAGAGTTGTAAATTTAATTCTTTGTAAACTGTTCGCATCAATATGCAACAATTAATTAATTCGATTATTTTTTTAAACCCAATTGATTAGTTTGTTTTTTTTACTTGTTTACAAGAAAATGAAGCTGAGAACAAAGTATTACTGCTATTTTTATACAGTGTTTAATTTTGAGTCATGGCCTACATACTTTTTAGATTTTTTGTGAGAATGACAAGCTTATTTTAGTTTTTAAATATGAATATTTTACAGCTAAAACCCGCTTTTTAATCTTACAATGAAGAAAACATTTTAAATGGATGATATTACTCTTATAATTCATTTACCCTTTTTACATGTTTGCTTTTATACATTCTTATTGTACGCTTTACTTACAATGTTATATAGTCTCTCGTAACCCTTAAAGGGCGGTTCACTTTTATGTCATTTTATATGTAATTATGTATATACATGTACTATTGTGAGGTGAGACTCAAACTGTCTAGTACAAAGTTTGTTTATTGCACAATTTCCCATCTTCCAATCAGTTGACTAGTTGAAACAAACCTTTATAATGCTAAATAGGGTGAAGTGGATTTTTAAACTGACCACCTTGTGCTGTTAAAAACCCGTTCTGTGGCAAATTGTTCAAAAGATCTCCTTTTGGAGCCCTTTTAAACAAATTACCACAGGATAGGATTTTAACAGCTTATTTTGGGAAGAATTTTGACAATGAATTCTAAAAAATGAGATTAGCACTTTTAAGGGTTAATGTATACAGAATAACCATACTTGACAAAATTAATAGTGATCGTGTTGTTTAGCATGAAATATCAGTCAGTTTGTTGTTGCATTTTTGAAGAACCCAAAATGTCAAACTTGTCAGCCAAGGTCATGGATACTGGCCAAAAACTCTTGTATTAATCTGTAATGAAGTGTTAAAGTAATTCTGCTGCCAGACTGGTTTATAGAGCGGACTAGAATATTTTCAAGTTTGCCATCCCAACAGGCCGTTAAGATTTTTTCAGGTTTTATATTGATGGAATTATTTTGGACAAGTACGTTTTGTGACAGGACTGGTCATAATTCCAAGTTGCCTGCCTTGTGATCTTACTGAAGTTGTTTACGAGTTTTATACACGGTGTAATGTTTATTTACAGGATTGCTGTTTATTTTGAGCATTACAGGAAAACAATTTTAAAAATTGAGAATGATCATAGGTTATTTTGAGCAATACAGGAACAAGTCACAAATTTGAGAATGACTGTGTGTAGGTTATTTCTTGCAAGAACATTAACTTATTTGATGGTTTATTTTGCAACAAGTCTGAAAAGTAGGCAAGTTCTCTATCTCGTAAAATAACCAGAAGCAAACTTCACCTTCAGGTTTGCAATTCTTCGTATCTGAACTTAAAAGTTATGGAAAATGACTGAAAGATATACTTAAATTTTAAGAAAATGAATAACTCTTTATGATCTTCTAAATCATTTTAAAAATCTAAACAATACAATTATTGTTATGAAGTCTTTGTACTTGACATGTCAAGAGTGTCAGAATCCAATTGCATCAAAATAATGCAGAGACCAAAAGAAAAGAAAATTAAATGCCAATCTACAAAAGACATTCCCATGCTCTTGTTCAAAACACAAAAGCAGCTTGTTTTGTAGACATTTCATTAGTCCAAATGGTTTGGAATTATGTTTTTCAAGCATCAAAATTAGATTCACCTAGAATTGTATCTTAATGACTGGAATTTTAACAGTAATCTTTAGTATTAAAAATCTAAAAATAATGATGGAGAGTGGGGAGATAGGGGAGAAATATTATTCCCACTTAATTTTTTATACTAATTATGAATGTACAATTATGAAGTGTCTCAGGGATTTACCTCGACATATAAATTTAGGAGCAACTGGGTCTCGTAACTTAAAAATTTAGGGGTCCCAGGCTATAACTTGGGGGTCCTACTCTGACACAGCTTTTTCAAATTATTTTCAGGGCTTCGTTCCTCAAAGCGATCTTAGGCTAAGTTGAACGTAGGTCATTTTTTAATGGCATCAGTTCCAAAGCGATCTCCGAAATACGATAATCACCAACAAAAACACTGATTTTAAGGTTTAGTTGCGTCCCTTTCGGATGCACAAGTAAATATTTTTGCGTCCCTTGTCAAATTTCATGGGTATGGGAAACAGAATTGTGTGTCCGGTAAATCCCTGGAGACTTTAATTAAATTACACTTTTTATTATGATATAAACATGTAAAGCCGTTCAAGAAAGAACACAACGTGGCTCAGTAATATTAAATTGATCAAACATGAAGATGCTTAAATCTGATTGGATAAAGTAGACTTTAAGCATTTTTTTCATAACTAAATCAAGAATTCTGTTGATAATAACATTAAAATGATTAAGTTTTAACTTAAGTCTGCCATTTGCAGTTTATATGTGGGACACAAGTTAAAGAAACTGATACATGGTCAACAAGAAACTTCAGGTACCACATTTTTGGTTTCAGTTCACTCTGATGAACATAGCTCTGGATCATGTCCACACCCGACAGACAGCACCAGACAAGGTGGTTTAGTATGTTTTTTGTGTGTTTAGTTGTTACATTTGAATTGCTGTGGTATAGAAGACAGAAAACAGTTTGCTATTACTGTTATCATATGATCAGGGATGAGAATGAAATTTCCTGGAATACACGGAAAACACTGGGGTCTGCTTTAGAAAAATGTCCCTTGGAATGACTAAATCCGCAGAATATTCTCATCCCTGTATGATGTAGAACTAAAGATTTTAACATTAACAATTGGAACACAAAACAATTGGAAAATTAACCTCAAAATTAGGATAAATTAATCGCCAAATGGAAAGGACTTTGTGAGGTTTTGGTAAAAGCCTCGCTTTCAACAATTTTGTTAGTTTTTATAATACAGCTGTCATCTTATCATATTCTGATGCATTTTCATTACAATTATTGGTGAAAACTAAGTTAACTAAGTCAATGAGACTTATTTATTCCAAGATTTGACCACAAGTAATTTCCAACTGAATATTTGCAACTGGTAATTCAATACTTTTAAACGGTTATTGACATCAGCCATCTTTCATTTATATGGTTTGGTGAACACAGTTCTTTCTTCTTTCTTGGCACCTGAGTTTGTTTCAATAGAAAATTATTTTGATTTGCCGAGTAAGATGAACACTCTGCCTTACCTTATACAAACAGTAAATAGAATGTGTTCTCATTGCATTCAACAGTGTATACATTATGCATATTGGATTTGGTTACATCTTGTGGAAAAGATAAAAGCAAGTTTATTACAGGAATAAAACTTGCATCATAGGTTATTTGATGATGCAAAATAGATCTTTTAAAAACTTCAGCTGTTGATACTGTAGACTTGTATTTAACTCCTTTTTTGCAGCAGGGTCGACAGGGGTTCGAATCCATAACCTCTGAAGTGAACATTTCACTCCTGTTTTAAATCTTAAGTTTGAAACAATCACCTGCGATAGTGGGATGAAGAGTAAGCACTTGGTCAACTATTAGTAAATGTAAATTATAATACAAATGATTACCACTAAAATTGGTTTAACAAATTATCAGTTCAATGTTCAAAATATTTTATCTTGAGAAAATGCTTATGAGTATAACATTTGTTTTCTGAAAATAAGTAGAAATTAGTTCATGTTGTATTACCTGACAGGCATTTAAAACTTGCCAAAAGAACTAAATAATTATAGATATATGATAATATCCTGATCTATCATCATTTGATCAAGCAAAAGTACAATGTTTATAAAAAATATTACCCATTTATTCTTAATTTCACAAATGTTTTAGTCAATTGGCTTCCAATTTTTCTTTAAAATGTCTAAATCGATCAACACCAATTGCAAATTGATAAAATTTAAGAATCTGGAAGTCCTTACAAGAAAATTATTTTTCCCAACTGTAAAAAAGTGTTATTTAAATGTACGGTAATCTTAATTTTTCAAATTTAAGGGGGTTTAGAGATTATAGTATGTTTTACTAATGGGTATTTTGGGACCTCCCTCAATTAAAATTCAACATGTTTATCTCAAAGAGGGCAGGTAAAAAAACAGAAGGATGAAGAATTCACAGGGATTTACCTGGGACTCGTAACTTAAAATTTTAGGGGTCCCAGACTATAATTTAGGACTCCACAATGACTGACTCCTAAAGTATTTTTAAATTTCCAATATATTTTCAGGTACTATGAAAATGTCCATGGAATCAGTAAACGCAAATGGCGACTGTCCGTGTAATTGTTGACAGATCTAAAAGTCAGCAAGAACATTATTTTATTATTTTTTGCGTCCCCTCAATAAGATATATTTAACTGGTTGTTTTAGAACAAGAAATAAAAAGGATTCTTCACCAAACATTACAATCACTGAAGGGCCGACCACTGGCATAAAATGTAGAATTCAAAGTACAAAGTTCAGTATTGTACTATTCTTTTACAGTGTTAAGTATTATAAGGAAGAAATTTGTTTTGGTAAAGGATTTTTGGCTAAAAAAGAAACTACATCGGCATGTAGGAAATTACATTTTTACACATTAATTTTCTTTTCTTTTTGAATATTCAGTAGGTAGACTAAAAAAGAAGAGTAGACTAACACTTTTTAAGCTTGAGTGTGTTTAATCGTTCAGGTTTAGTAGTGTGCAGAAAGATACTGGAATCTGCTTCATGAAGACTTTGTAAGGCAAATACAACTCTCATTTCATCTTAGTATCTGAATGGCATGAAGACAAAAGTTAGGATGTCTCTGCTTTTCAAGGGCTTCATGGAACAGGACCAGGTCAGTTCTATGCTTTTTGCCAACTTTAATGGCAAACGCTGCAGGTTGAATGTGGCAGGTTAGAAGTTGCAGGATGCACAGAATAATTTTCTTTCAAACTTCTGTCTGTCTTTAAGTCAAACAAGGTCACGATGTCTGTTTTGTTATTTCATAATGGTTTTGGGGATTAGCAATATAAAGTCATTTTTAAAACAAACAAAAATTCACATTCAGTCTTTTCGTTCTCTGATCTTGGCCAGAATTTAATCGGTAAAAAGTGCGTCGACCCTTTTGTCCGAAAGAAATAGCGTTGGCAAAACTCACTTACCTCAAGTTAGCAACATACAGTATGACCAGCAAAACAAGAGGACTTGCATTATTTTTTTCAGATAGGCTTTCCACGCGACAAGCCTTTTAAAAAAGCCACTGGAAAACTTACATTTTTTAAGTTAAATGATTCATAAACCAAGTTTAAAAAAACAAAAAAACATTCGGCTTGAATATGTTGCCATTTGATTCTTTTACTTCTAAAATGTTGCACAAGATATTTTTGTTTTGTATTTTAACATAAACAAATCTAATTTCTAAGAGACAAATTTTAATACTTCCAGGTGTAGTGACAAGACAAGATTATCATATGGGTATTGTTTAGTTTCAGAGCAGAAGCTTGGAACATCCTCAAGTCATTTGCAATGCAACCCTGTGAAGGGAATGAATTTGCAAACAGCGATGAAACATTCAAACTTAAACTTCATTTGTGTTATAAATGAAGTTTAATCTGGAATTGGGTAGACAAATGGTAATTATAATTAATTTTTATTGAGATGTCACAGGGGTTTTAACAATTGAAAAGTTGATGTGAACATTTAAAGTAAAAAACATCAACACATCCCATTATGATAAAATCTACTGTATTTCTATGCTTTTTCTAAGCATGTTGAAAAAAAGAAAAAAGCTGAAACTATTTTTACACTGCAGAAGGCAAGTAATAAATAAAATAATAAATTCGCATCTGTGTTACACCATTGCTATGAAACTCCCGACAGCTCTTGTTACGACTCGCTCTCCCTCGTCAAGACACCAGAACTGTTCATTCGTTTAATAAAAATGGTATTACACAGGAGCCTGTTGAGTATTTCCTTTTCTCTACCGGCAAGTTAAATAAGGTAAAATAAGCAAAATCAACATACACCAAAGTAAGTTATATTTTATCAATTACTGAAAGCCACATTTATTTATTTTGTAAACTGTCCGTTATTAATTCTGACATCAAATTTCAGTGATCAAGCTATTTGTCTTTATAAAAACTAAACTACTACATTAAATCTGTTTGGATTAAATCAGAATGTCTATCACAGATGTATACATTTTCAAATTAACTTCATGTAAAAGCAGAATCTATCTACATTACACAATAAGATTGACCCTTTTGGCTACAAAGATTTAAACTGCAATCAATGTCAGTTGACAATATTTGCAATTCAACATCCCCTCTGATGAGTACCAAAATCTTCGGATGTACAACTCTTTCCCCCAAAAATGGTGAATCGGCCATAGCTCTTCAGATGAAGATATTAGAAAAACAAAAATACAATAGAAAAACAACACTGTGAAAAGGCGGTAGCTTTCAATGCAAATAAACATTTCACTAGATAGAATTTTTTTTTTTTTAAATCTGCCTTCAAATGTCAGACATTTAGTTTATAAACTTTGATGAAATTTCCAGGGATTGTGCAGAGCCGCGATTCTGTGAGGTTATGGAACATTATTTGTAAGGGCTATTCTATCTGTATTTATACTGAGTTTCATATTTTCATACGTTACTTTTAAAATCATCACTGTAAAGTTTCACATAAATTAATATTTTAACCCAATTTTTGTTTGACTTTCCTTAATTTTAACTACAAGCATGTGCAATGTGCGAGATGGAAGTGTTGAATGCGAAGCATTATCTGTAATTATGTTTCCTGTATGTTATATCAAAACACATTAGCAAGGTATATGTAACTATGACTAAGCAATGTGGTTTGGGTGTGTTCTTTATCAGATGTGGTGTATATTGATGAAAATTAATCTGCGAGTGAATAATTGTGTGATGATTTAGATTAGTTTGATCAGAGAATATTGCGCGAGCCATGGTCCGACCCTAGGCATTTCCAAATGTGCAGAACATCGAGCATTGCTTCAGCAAGGAACCTCTGTCCTCTAGTTAAATTCTAGAAAGATTGAAATTACATATTGTTATAATTGGGCTTCATTAGAGTTTATCATCTAATTGATTATTTTTTTTAATTCCAAATTCTATTACATTCCAAAATACCTCACTGCTTTAAAACTGAGAATCTCTCTGCACGTATTTGCCAGTATAGTTCCTGAACATGCATATGTCAAAAGGCAACATGGATACTTGGACCTTTTTTTAAACCAGACACATAAAATAAATGAGGTCAAGTGCATGAATATTAATTTTAAAATACCTTCATTTAAATTTAGCATATTATTACACACAAAATTTCAGCAATTGTCCAAATCGGATTGTATGTATCAGATTGTATGTTTTAAACATGTCAATCCTGGCTAGTTAACAGCTGTGTATTTTGAATAAACACAAAATCAGTACAAATTTTAGTAAGATTCATTTTATTATGCTTTAAATTTATCTGTTGTTTGGTTAAAGCTAATTATGAACATACCAATACATCCCAACAAATTTTCAAGACTTATCTTTTAGAATTTATTTTCAGTTTTTATCATACAATAATTCACTATTGTTCTCTTTTCAATTGTGTGTTTATGTCAATGTGAAGGTAATATTGTTTTTGTCATTTGTTCACTGTTACAAGAATGTTCTACAAAGCATTTAAATATATTTCGGTACAAAATTGAATACATTTTGATTAGACCCACAAAATACTTCAGTTCAGCTTTAAAAGCCATAAAATTGGTGTATTCTTCGATTTAAGTTTAATATCACAATTAATTGATAATTCTAAAATATCTTATTTTACAGAGACATTCACAACCATAGATCCTGAAGTAAAGAATTTATAGCAGTTTTCTCACTGAACTTAATGTAATGATTTTGTTGAAAACGTCTTAATCGTCAACTGACAATACACAACAGGATTCTTATATTTGTCAAAAAAATGTTAGTGAACATAATTATAGTTTATTTATAGTTGCTGGCAACAAAAAGTTGGTAAAATGGATCAAAGGGATTAACAATTAAGAAGCCAGGTTATGTACAAACACTGTTATGAGATGAAAACAAGTTGTATTTAGAGAATGTGAACATAGGGTTGTTAAAGTTGATTGGTTTATTTAGTGTCTATTGTTCAACGAGTTTATTTGTAAATGGGATGAAGTAAGCTTCATCTTTATTAAGGAAGGGTTTGTGTTATTTGATATATATATACGGACCCACAAAGAAAACACACAAGGTTTTTTCAGGAAATAAGTTTGTTAAGTCAGAAGTATTAATGATGCAATAAAAGTTTGAAATGAATGTTCAAGACGAGTTTTTTTAGGTCGAATCCCAGTCATGTTTTCGGAACCAAAACAATTTGTGAAAAATCATTTCTGATCTGTTGATTAACAAATTGCCTCTCCTTGAAGGTGGCATTTCACAAAATGTTGTCACAAGGCACTTTAATGTTTATTAGTCAACCATAGGCTGTCTTGTCAGTTGCCACCAATTGAAAGGGAGTACTGGTGACCGCCCTCGACCCGAACGCCTTCTGGTTACAACGAATAGATGCAATGGGCACACCTCCGAGATAGCTTCAGAATGGCAAAAGCAACAGCTGCAGCCACAAATGGTAACCATGGAAGAAGGATCCACTCATTGACAACCATTTACCACCTGAGACAAGCCAGATTAAATTGACCATATACATACCGTGACCCCTGGCTTCAAACCTGCCACCGCCGATTATGACCACCACAACTTTTTTTTTTACCATAGACTTGTCTCTTCAAACGAGTCATGATATTGTGTATGATTTGTGGATAGAAGGCAGCGTGTTTGTGGGTTTTGCAGATGGAGATTGATTTGGTAGTGGCAGTATGATGGTTTGGGGGGAAAGGGGTATCAACGCACGTTTCAGGAGTGATCTGCTAGTCATTCATGGTAATCTGACTGCACAGCGTTTTGTGGTCTACAGTCACCAACGCCCACGACGTCACTTGATATTCCAACATGACAACGCCCACATGCCGCCAGCGTCGCAGAATTGACCCTGCCTTTGCGGCAAGAATGGAACATAATCACATTGCCTTTATTGCCCATCTCCAACGTCTCAATGCTTGCGTTAGAGAGAATGGAGGACGCACAAGATTAGATACTGACAAGAGTTGAAAGTTGGGCGACATTTTTGGCAGCACTCATTTTTTAATATTCACCATAATCATTGCTTCTTACCTGCGAGATAAATGAAATGATTTTGCATCCAAACCTTTGTTTTGGGTCATTTTATTCTGCATCAAACTGAGTAATGCGTTTTTGGGGGCAGGTCAGTATATATCATTAACGAGTTTTATTTTGAAGAATTTGATTGTTGGAGATGTTTTCCCCACTGGACTTGATGGTCAGGATTGGATTAGATGTGGTTTGAAAATGTGAATCTGTGGTCGGCTTTGAATGTGAATGAATGATTGATGTTTTTTCTTAGTCTAGGATATGACAATTCACAGTTGAAGACAATTTTGCAAATATTGCCATGTCTTAAGTTTGTAAGAAGACGTACTATGCCCCCAAATATTTTCTGATAATCTTTATATATTCGTCAGTCAAATAACTATAGTCATATCAAAATTTGTCATAAATCTGTAAAATAGTTTTCAAAAGAAAGGGTTTTTTTCATGGTGGGTATCATAACGGTAAAGGGGTGAATTATCTTTTTAAGACTAGTGTCAGACCTGGGATATGGAGAATGCATTGGTGTACTTTTATTCTTGTGCCGATGGGCTTTGATGTTTCACCAATATATAAATACAGTCGTATCTCGTTTATCCAAACCTTAGATATCTAAGTCTCGCTTACCGGACAAAGTGGAAACAAATTCACATAATTGTACAAGTGATCCAAAAGTCTTCGATTCACATATCCAGAAGTTTGTTTATCCAAATAATTTCAATAAAAATGTAAGTGTCCAGATAAACGAAACACGACTGTATTCACAATTCGTCAGTTTTGTAAATTAAGCCATTGGTGTTGTGCTTGTAAAGTTGTTGGGTTTACAGAATTAGCATGGAGTTGGTTCTTGAGGCCTGGTAAAGTGGTAAATATAGTGCTTTTTTTTCTGAATGATTTATGAAAAAACAATCCTAAACTGAATCAGCACAAGTAAAAATAACAACCTACTACATCCAAAATATATCTCTTCAAATCCGCCAACTTCTCAAATATCAATCAATGAGAGACACCATATTTACCACCTCAACAACCAAGCCTAGGTTTATGTTACAATATTGACTAAATGTGGACAATTGCATATTAGGAAACCATCAAAACTCTTTTAAAGATTATTTTCCAGACAAAATTTGATAAATATGTATAGTTATTTAACTGACAAACATAATCCACAATTATTTGGGCCATTAATGTCACAATACATACTCACAGCATCACAGTAATTTTAGCCTGATGTAAATTTTAGTATGTCATACGTGTCTTGCCAGAAATGTCAAGTGTGAAATATACGGTCGCACGACAATCTTGTCACCAACAATTTGTGAAATTATTCGAGTAATTTTATTGTACGGATGAAAATTTTGTATAGGAAAAAGTGCATTTAATGTTTGAGCGACAAGTTGATATGTATGACATGATTGTTTTGGGGGTGTTTAATCTGCCATAAGAATGAATAAATATATCAGGACTGATTGCATAATGTTTGTCGTTTCAATATTTTATACATTAGTGTACATGACACTGTCAGTTTTGTTTTAACCAGATGATTTACTTTAAATAACTATTCACCAATTCTTAAAAATTCAAGACGTATTTTTCTTTGTCCACAGTCAAGTTCATTTTTAACAACTGAGTTCACTGGAAAGGCCAAAACTTATCCTTTCTCTGATCAGATAGACAACGAAATACAATGAGATGTTTAGATCTATACATTGAGGAAATTTCACGAGAGTTTAAGAATGTCAATGGTGAAATCCACGACATATTTCCTATGATAAACGTGTTGTTTGGCTTTTCATTTAAGTTCTTGTGCGCGACAAATTGGATTGGTAATAGTCAACCCCGCTGCACAGCATGCACGCAAGCATGGAGACCAAGTCACGTGATTTAAAAATATATTGAAAAAGAAAATCGGAACACAGCGCAATCTCTTATGTCCAGTGTAGATACCCAAAACGAAATGTATCTTACTGGGAGAGCCGGATATAAGTATGTGCTTTAAATATACTGACAAAGAGAGTTAGCGACAAGACACTTCGCATATATACGGCAACTGATCTACAATCAACCGATAAAGGACGCCATTTTCCTTTCCCTCCACATTCGTGCGGCGAAATTTGTCTTCTTAGTTAGCCGTGTTCTATTTCAGAACTTTGAGATTAATTTGCCACACTAACCTTGAACGTTAAGGCAAGCATAAACCGAAACTATCTACCTCAAAAGTTAACATAACGCCTCCAACTGCATCTTCTTTCTTGCAAATGTAAAATTCTAAACAGGGAACTGTGTCTGCTATGCAAATGAAGTAGGTGCGGTCCTAATGTGAATAAATATATTTTACAAGGCAGATGCGAATATTTTATTCTTTTACACAAAACCTGAAAAATATAGTTAATTTAATGATTACTTTATTTAAATATACAATTATCAATTTGTTTTTCGATAATTTTGAACAAAATCGTCGAGGGCAGGAATGAATAGTATTTGTTTACAACTAGTGTTGAACCTACATTTTCATAAAACGTCCCCAAACGATGTCACATGATCCAAAATTCTCTTTAAACTTGGCAAGAAGCAGTCAGTCTGTGATACATGTAAAATCAGACTTATAGGGTTTGGTTTTTTTAAAAGAAAATATTTAGTTAGGCATTTTAAAGCCATAGTTTACGACGGCTTTGTGAAACAGCCCTTAAGACGTTTCTGGATCTATTTACATTGAAACAGACATTGTCACGTGCTGTCTATTTAATTACCGACCTCAGTGGTGTAGGGGTAGAGTGTTGGCTCGGAGACAGGTAGGTGTGAGGTTCGATCCCGGTTTGCGTCAGATCAAACGACGCCAGTAAAGTTCCATTGGGTATCGTAAGAATTGGTCGGCCCGGAGTCAATATATATACTGGTCCGTGTTGGACATTCATGTTGAATGCGACATATGTTATCTTGGTGAGCTAGTAAAAGGGCAGACATACACACAAACATACATGTAAAAGTTCAGAGACCTCGGCACCCTTCTCAATAATAGATTAGAGTTCTACAAAAGCTGTGTGGATGATGATCTGGTAAAATGCTTGCACCACCCTTGGTTCGTCAGTACCAACCGAGACTCGCAGGTTGCACAGATCCCCTGCCGTAAATCTGATAGCTGCGAGATAAATTCAATACTGTTGAAATCGGCGTCACTCAGAGGTGCTATTCTTGACATCTTTGTCTCCCGCAAGCAACGAAACGTAGTTCAATGGACTAAGCAAAGTTTCCAATATCAGTTGATGTCAACAGTGTTCCAGCAGATTGAAAGTTTAGTCAAATAAGTTGTAGAAAAAGAGTAGAACCGGTATTCTTTTCGACAGGTGGTGTCTGTGATCGGCTTTTTAAAAAGCCAAATGACATAAACACTAGGCCCCAGGTAAATTGGTAAAAACGGCTCTTGGGTATCGTTTCACAAAGACGTCATAAATTTATGACGTCGTAAACCTAATCTCTGAGGCCGGTAAATTTAGCTTACAAATGCCAAAAATCGTAATAAACTGTGCACTTTCCAAAGAAAAATTTGGTTTTGTTTGGAAAGTGCACAGTTTATAACGATTTTGGGCATTTGTAAACCTAATTCATTAATCCAGTGTCATGGTTTACGACGTCGTAAAGTTATGACATCTTTGTGAAACGGGACCCAGGGGGTATGAAAGGCGCCGCATATTGAGAAGATACTAAGATGAATATTTGTTGATATTGACAGTATAAATAATGAACAATAAAGAAGTGTGGGATATAAAGTATATGTGGCCCATACTGAAATAAAACAATACTTTGAAAATTTTTTGCCACTTTTACATCCATGCAAGGGTAAATTTGGTTGTAATAATAATGCATGCTGATTATCTTTGACCATTTGTTTACAAATATCGGAAAAGAATTATGAAAGATATGTGTTTTAAGATCCACAGTATTGTTATATCCATCTTGATAGCGCAGTAGGTAGTGAGCTGGACTTCGCACCACTTAAGAGGTCTGGGACTCGAACCCAACCCAGTGGGCTCGGTGCCACTCTTTTATTTGGAAACACTTCAACACACAGTGAGGACAGATTGCAATGCATCCTGGATAAATCTATGCTGTGATATCTCTGTTATTCTACGTTACATAACCCTGGACGCATTCGCTAGCTTTCTGTCGATTTGCACTACGTGTCAGTACAAATAGTTGTCCAATGAATGATACGTTTTTGTTTTGAAATTCTGTTAATGACACGTTGAATGTGTATTGAAGTCAGACTTTTGAAAGAACGATTCTGATTGGGCACAATAATTTCTGTGCTAAGCATTTGGTTGGATGACAGCGACGATAACGCAACTTCCAAATCGACAAAAAGCTGGCGAATGTGTCCTGGGCTATGCAACGTAGAGTAACGGCGATATCATAGAATGGATTTACTTAAGATGATTGCAATGTTGTAACACAGTAACATTGGTTCGCAGGTACCAGCCGAAGAGCACAGGTTTTACTGCATCACATAGACACATTGGTGATGTAGGCTTTCCTCCTGTCGTAAACTTTGCCGCCGTGATATAACTGAAAACAAAAAATAATTGAAAACGGCGTTTAACCCCAACTCATTCGCCCACTATATGAGTCTTGTATGAAACTGAGGTTTCCAATGAAGATTGATTTCGCAATAAAATGTGAAAATAATGATCATTACTGAAAACCGAAAAACAAAGCTGAATTTGTAATTTTGAGAAGCAAAAATCAGAGTCTGAGCACTGTTACAAGTTGTCTCATAAAAAGGAAACTGAGGTGTTATTTTTTGGTTTATTTTATTTATTTGTTTATTTATTTATTTTTTAATTAAAAATTCCTGTAATGAAAAAAAAGAACCTAACAAAAATGCTTCCATGTTTATTTATTTAAACATTTATTTATATATTTGGCCAAATTATTCTTCACCATTGAAGCCGATTCGGTCAAACTTTCCGGAGCATACTAATAGATATTCTTATTCCACTCATTATTTGGTTGATAGATAAAATAAATAAACACAAGCCTTTTATAAATAACGTAATTATTTCTATTGACAATAGTTGCAGGGAAGTAGCGTTTACAATGTTTTCAGACAACCAACATGGCGGGGATACGAATGGAATTCTTATTTGTACTACTGTCCATAAGCTGTATTTCTGGCCAAGATTACTTTTCAACGTACACGACTCCATCCGATTGTAAAAATGCAGTGACGGATCGTTTTCATGAGTTTTTTGATCCGGCAACACTGACATGTCAACCATGTTCACAAAATAGCAGTCTTCAGATTGCCAGCTCTGACGGTGAGTAACTCGGAGCTTGTATGAACAAGTTTACAAACACTTCCAAAATGTCATCTGAAGGAGTGAAATGACATATTAAATTACTAATGGAAAAAAAATTGTTATCTCACAGAACAAATCAACCTTTTTGAGGTAGGCGAGTTGTTAGTACTAAAAAAAAAAAAAAAAAATGTTGTGGTTCAATTAATGTCTTTAAAATTTAGGGTAGGTCGGTCTGGAATTTATTTTTATATTAAATGATATGTTATTTTTTGTCATTATGATAATACAAAAATTAGGGTTGGCACCTATTTTCTCATCCTGGATAATTCATGCTATGACATCTCTGTTACTCTATGATGCATACCCTGGACATGTTCGCAAGGATTCTGTGAATTTCTGCTGTCCAATGAAATAGCACATTTTTGCTCTCAGGAAGTGTGGGGTTAAAGAGACAAAACTCTTATCAACAACAATGACTGCAATCTTTTCGAGCAGTTTTGGTGGTTTATGTGAATCCGAAACATCGATTCCAGCGATTAATCCATGATCAAAAGCTGTCACTTGCTGTGTTTTAAATTGTTTTACTTTAAACATATTGCAGGCTTTAGCGTAAAAGGCCACCATGTTGATGGTTTATTGAAAGCTAACTCGTTTGACAAAATGATTCTGAATGGTTTGAAAGTTACACAAGGATTTCTGTGCTAAGCATTTGATTGGACGATAATGAAGATGACGCGACTTCCTTATGGACAGAATTTTTGCGATTGTTTCCAGGGTATGCGTTATAGAGTAACAGATATGTAATTGCATAGATTATCCAGGATGCTATTTTCGAGGCATGGTCAGGTTATCAGAACCACAGCAATTTTTTTATTTGTCCTAATGGTATCCTATTTTGAAATATCAGGGGTTTACTAGACGCAAAATCCTGCATTCCATATGCATAAAATTTGACAAGGGACGCAAAAATATTCATGTGTGCGTCCAAAGGGAGGCAACAAAACTACAAAATCAGTGTTCTTGCTGGCGATTGTCTTAGCGCAGAGATTGCTTTAGAACCGGTGCCATTTGGCAACTGTTTCAAATCGATCTCTGCACTATGACAGTAGTAAGCAGCAGATAAGAAACAACTCCACATGATATTGTTTAAAAAATCACTGACGATCAACTTAACCTAAAATCGATTTGAAGAATGGGATCTTGAAAATATTTCAAATGAGCTGTGTCAGTGTTGGACGCCCAAATTATAGCCTAAGACCCCTAAAATTCTTAGTTGCGAGTCCCAGGGACTTCTAAATTTATACATCGAGGTGAATCCCTGAATTGTGGTCCACTCGGTTTCTGAGTGCTGTTTCACAAATTTATCGTAATTTTACAGGTTTTACTTTAGAAAGACAGGTGTGTGGACCCTTTGCCCGTCTGCTTGTTTTGTAGTGCACCCTTGTTCCCAACCATATTTCAGTTTAGTTCATGTACATATATGACAGCATAGAGGCGTAGGTTTAAAATGTTACTGTATGATTTAATTTTTTTATGCGCGAATGACGCAATGGCAACGATCCATAAGAACCCCTGATTTACAGTGTCTAACCAATAGGTTTGATTTACAAATGGCAAAAATTGTTGTAAACTGTTCACTTTCCTGAGAAAAACTGGGGGAAAAAGTAAACTGTTATATATTTATACAGATATTTTGAATTTTTTCTTTGGAAATGAACAGATTACCACGCTTTTTGGCATTTGTAATCTTTTATTTAAAAGATAAAGTTATTCTTTCGAAAGTGAACAGTTCACATCGATTTTTGGCATTTGTACTAACACTTTACAATAATGTTTATTTGGAAAGTTAACAATTTACAATGATTTTTGGCAGTTGCAAACTTATCAACTCCTGTGACATTGTTCACTGCTTTGTGAAACAGCACAATTGTGTACTGATTGTATTACATCATATAATGCTTACCGATGACTATACATTGTGCTATACACTACAACAGTGTTGTTGGGCTGCTTATTTTCTAAAATCAGATTTACAGTATAAATTTGACTGCAGAACTTATCTTTATTAATATAGGCTTAATTATTTTTTGTATCAAATCCCAATTTGTGGCGACAACATAATCTGCACATTTTGACAGAAAAATGTTATCATTGATTGTTATACCGTATATACTCACGTACAGGGCGCACCACTAGATATGTCGCACCCCTTATTTACCCTCAGTTTTCAGGTATCAGGCAATGACCAGTGAATAAGTCGCAGGGGCGATTCACACTCGGCTGAGGTAGGCCCTTCGGCGACTTTTTTACTGCATA
>JAULCD010040959.1:0-12386 GCA_032361085.1 Calliostoma canaliculatum | reverse complement strand
CACCTTGTCCTATTGAAAATCTATCCTGTGGTAATTTGTTTAAAAGAGCTCCTCAAGGATATATATACCACAGATTAGTTTTCAACATTATACGGTAACCCAAGTTTAAAGTCACACACAACTATTTTCAGCACTATATGGGTTAAAATCATATAACATGGTGAATAAATTCCCAATTTTATTGGCTGTAATAAATCTATCTATTACGAAAGAGAAGCAGGCAGATTTTACTCAATAAACCCAAGTAAAATATGGTCATTTCATCACCTGTTTTATTTCATCAATTAAAAGCCATGTGGAATATATGACCAAATGACATCTCCATACCCATATTTTATTTCTTTATTATACAAATTGGAAACTGATCCCGTTTTCTAATTTGCCTCTCGGAGATTAAGTAACAATATCGAAATCTGTACAAGTTTAATATGAAATTGATAATAAATAGACAACGTATTCCTGCTCGTTATAAATATACACCGTTCATTATACTCCGTATTTCATTCCTTGCTTCCATTTTGTAATAAGGAAGGGATATATTTCAGTATATTTTTTCATTGGCGCTATTTATATTTTGACATGCAGTGTTACGCTGAACATGTGGAAATAATGCATTCGCAATCTTCCTAAATTCACTTAAAATTGATTTAATACCGTCGGCTACATTGGATGATTAGATGATGTTGGCTGTATAGAATAACGAATAATTATCAACAAGTTACACTTTTCCCCTCATTGAACCATAATTAAGGATTAAAGTTGATGAAGGAAAGAAGAAGACTGGCCAGTTCCTAAACACAAGGAAACAAATACCATATGTGTTAATCCGGGAGGGTACGTGTAAAACCCAGTTTGCATCATCCGCCGATGAAATAGGATTTTTACAATATAGAGCATGGGAAACATGTATACATGTACATGAGCTAACTCTTAAGAGCTTTGACGTCATAGAATTTATTATTGTAAAACCTTAATAGACTGTTGAAACCTATCCTGTTGTAATTTGTTTAAAAGAGCTCCTGCAGGAGCTCTTTTAAACAAATTACAACAGGGTAGGTTTTCAACAGCAGTGAGGAACAATCTTGAATTATTTCAGCACTCTAAGAGTTAATAATGAAAAAATGTTGTTCAATTTACCACAGCTCAATGTGTTTCATCGTCTTGAAGCAATTGGCATTCAAGGGGTTAAATTGATGGGATATTTCACCATTCACAACAGGATATGTTTTTTACAGCACGATGAAGTCACAATCGTTAATTAATTCAGCATTCTTAGGGTTAATATTGATGAAAATATTTTTTTTACAGTTTACCATACAGTAGGTTTTCATGGCACAATGAAGTAAACCAGCTTTAAATAGTTCAACATTCTAAAGTTAAAATAAGCGAAAATCTTCTCTTTTTTTCAATAATTCACCACAGAATAAGTTTAAACAGTACAATGGGGTGACTGTCTTTAACAAATTCAGCATTCTGAGGGTTAACATTGGGGAAAAAACACATTTAACCCAGTTTACCACAGGATAGGTTTCCGGCATCACAATGAGATCAAAGATCTGAATTCAGTCAGCATTTTCAGCAGAGCAGAGTCTTTCTTAACATAGAAATTATAATACTGCATAATATGAAAACAGCTCACCACCACAGTAAGTGTTGTTTCTTGTTCATATCGCAATGACACAGATTAAGGAGTGGAATATTGATGTTTGTAGGCAATCAATTTCACCTCATATGACGTCTATTTCACTGTTTTGTGAAGGTTTTCTTATCTCCGAATGATTGATGATTGTAAACATTAAACTAGTGATAAGCTGAATCATTATAAAGGAATTCACAAAGTTGTTTAAAATATATAAAAAATAACCTTTAGTTGTTTTTGTTGGATTTTAAAAAAAATTAAAAATTGTTTTGTTGACATCTCCTTCACAGTTTTAAATGATGACATGACTGTTGATGTTAAATCCATAAAGGGGGGGAATAAAACCTAAAACTAACCCTAATGCTGTTGAGAAATTATCCTGTGGTAATTTATTTAAAAGAGCTCTTATTAGAGCTCTTTTAAACAAATTGCCACAAGAAAGGGTTTTAACAGACTATTTGGATGAGAATTTGAACACTGAATGAGACAAATGATGATAGTATTCTTAGGTTTTAAAAAATAGAAATATTTTTGTCTGTACTTTTTAAAACTCTTAGCTTGATCATTATAGTTGTTTGTGCAGTGAGTGTCATGCGATACGCAATTTATCCTGGTAGAGAGTGAAAACAAAGTAATCATTAAAAGAACTTGAGGATACAGGATCTTGGAGTATAAATACTCAGTGTAGAAGTAAAATACATTCATGCATAAGCATGACCTGCCATCATAAGCATTATGGCAGATTATGACTGAGTTAATGTCAATTTCATTTTAAGGCGTCGATTTCACTCATTAATATCCCAATCGATCAAGATTCACGTAAATCCACACTTGATACTGCCGAGTCTTCTCCTATATTTCAATATGTCATTTAATCAGCTGTTTAACTCAAGTATCCCACAGCTGCTCTATAGCGAAGTTACACTCTGTGGTATAACGCATGTTATCACATTGGCTTGAGTCATCAAGTTGTTGCTTTCAGGAAGACTGATCTATTAGATAACGGGGGTCAGCTTGGAAATGTATCCCTCAGAAGCATCAACTGTGAGAGGGTTATAACAGATTGGACATGGGCCTGTCCTTAGAAACTTTGAAATTGAAGACCGGCTACTTAAAGTTAATCCATTGATTGCTTAGGGGGTCACTCAAGCATAGTTTATATCCCTCCCCACCTGAGTTAAATGGCTTGTTCCAGTAGGCCCATTCTATATGTATATAGAGCTGTAGGCGGTCCGCGACCATGAAGTGGTATCGAGCCCGACAAAGCTGGCATATGATTGGACAGAGAAGAGAAAGTGCACCAAGTCACCCCGGGGATATCGTTTGTTTACAAAGCTTTGAGTAGTGTATGCCCATTCTCGCCTGAAAACCCAAACCTTCCCAGGGTGCCTCTCTCTCAATCGAGTACGGAGCCCGCGTGTGTGTGAGGCGAAGCGTGAGGTTTTTCTACCTTTCTTGCCTAAAGAGCTAGTTCTAGGCTGGGCAAGCTGAGGAGAGCCAGGGCAGTGTACGGTGGTGTTGTCACATCACTGGTGTTACTCAATCCCCGATCGTTGGTGGACTATTGCGTCTAGTGGATGACTACATCGGTATTTCCAAACAATAATCTTCTGTAGCTTCGGTGGACGTCAGATATTGCCATGATGTTTTCCAATTTTGCCGGCCCGGCACAATATCATGCACAACATCGGCCGAGGATGGATGCGACTAATGATGTGTTCACGTGTCTTTTCGGGGACCTATTCGTCAAATGGTAAGTTTTTTATTGAGAAGTCTGATCGACAGCTTTCAAATTTCATGTTGATTACATTTAAAACAACTTACACGGCTTGGGACACTCTGAAAATCTTAAAGTTAGTTTTGAAAGGAGCCATTTTTAATAATAATTCATAATCCAATGAAATTGAGAACAAGAAATTTACATAATATTTGCCATGATATTATGTAATCATCTCTGAGAAAGAAATGAATGTGACAATTACATAAATGTTAAAAAGTTGTAGTAAGTACACTTTTCACAGGATTAGGGATATATATATGTTCTGACAAACAGTTGTAAACTTTAAATTGTCAGGAGCTAATGAGATAATAAAGATTATTATAATTCATAAGATTTTAAACACAAAGAGTGTTTACGATTCATGTGTAGGAATGCCACAAACTCACAAATTACATATATATCACTAAATTAGTTTGTAAAATATTTTCTTATTCAATAAATATACCTAGTGTACTCAAATATAAATTTCTATTTTAAAATCCAACTTGTAATATCGAAAAATAAGCAAGCAAATGATTTTTTCAAGACAGTATGAGAACCTGTGACTTGTTATATTGACTGATAGTGACAGTTGATGTGAGTACATTTGATAAATGATATATTTCCACTGATATGAGATCCAAGTAGATTGATATGTGATACAGGAAGGAAATACATGTTGAGACTGTAAAATTACACCATTGAAGCTTTCAAGTACGCACTGAATGAACAGCGTCTAGATTCTCATTAATAACAAACAAAATGTAATAAATTCTGAAAAACTTGTAAAAACATATCATCATAACTTTATTTTATCAACAAAACAAACATTTTTAAAAGAAAAAATACAGGTTAACATTTATAGATTGTATAAATTAATTTATCAGGGATAAGATTGAGTTCAGAAGAGCATTTCACTTTCACAAAATTAATGTAAACATTGAGGGTTTCAGCAAGGATACGTTCTAGGATCATATTTATTCATAGATAATATGAGTATAATATTTACAATAAAAGATGGAAGATAATACTTTATCGAAGGTGTAATATATACATTATTTTATGAAACAGACAATTTTATGTTACAATAAACACTTTAAAAGTAACTCACAAAAGTTTCAGTAATTGACAATGTCTATAAATGAAATTCTAAATATCACTACCAATGAATATTTCTTTGTTCAGTTATAGAAATAAAACGTGTGGTAGTAAAATATCATGACTATGGATTCGGTTGACAAATGTCAATCTTTGTTAACTGTACACATTCCAAAGAAAAACTTGTTTTTCTTTGGAAAGTGCGCAGTTTACAATGATTTTAGCATTTTTAAACCAAACCCACATGTTCATTACAAGCTGTTCATAACAATGATATGTAGTAAAAATTTAGTACAACTACATAGCAATAGAAGCAACTGCTTGTTAATGCTTAAGTTTATTACAAAATCGTTGGAAGGATCGGTCCACACGAACTGGAAGCATATTGTAGCTATTACCAAGCGGTGGGTGTATTGAACTAAAGTCGAGTGACGATGCTTCATACCAAATTACACGGCCATCTTTGATGTATATTACACACATCCACTAGGCCTTAGTTTCATTTATAAATGCCTAAATCAGTATAAACTAGACACTTTCAAAAGAAAAACAAGTTTTTCCTGAACAGTGCCCAGTTTCATCATTCTTAGAAAAGTGCATGGTTTATATATATATCCGCTGGGTCTCTGTATGGTTAACAAATGTCAAAAGCGTTTCAAACTGTGCACTTTCAAAATAAAAACTTGTTATTCTTTGGAAGTGCAGTTTACAACAGTTTTTGCATTTGTAAAACATTTTGAGAGTTCATAGTTTTCAAGGATTTTGGCATTTGTAAACTTAACCTAAGGGCCTGGTATCGAGAGAGAAATTGGTTTTTCAAAATGGCACAAATTTCCAGAAGTAATTTATTAAATGTTAAGCTTTTAGTATTAGACAATTGTTTGTTGTAAAGTAGGGAATTTTAAGTATTACATACCTTTAACCTTTTGTTAAAGGTCAAGTTGGTTGAAATACATGTTTTCATTTCATTTTGTGGACAATTATATATTTTCAAAGAATTTTATCATTGACCTTAACACTTTTAATTTAGAAAGATTTATATCTAAAAACACAGTAAGATGAGTCAGAAAACTGTCAATTATTTGTATTCCCTCATATATCACTGACTAAAACATAAGTTGCTATTTTGATATATCACATGCTCGTAAAGACAATGAGGCATAATCCAAAGTATATTTCAGAAAAATTGATTTACGAACTTAATATGATACAATGAACAAAAAGTATTTTAAACAATATTTATTTCATCAAAGTTTAGAAAATATTAAAGTTTAAACTTATAAATATTCTGAATAACAAAAAAAAACGTGCTAAAAAAATTTGAAGGTCGCTGGAAGAAAATATTTAATTTCTGAGGCAGAGTATGTACCAGGGGTAAATGTGGTTTTTTTTCACTTGGCGAGCAATCGCTGGATATCTGTTTCTGTCACATTCCAAAGTGTCAGCTATTTGTCAGCAAATTTAAGACAGAAATGCCAACAAACTGACCGATTGGAGTTGAACACTTTGTTAGTTTGTTAGTTCCATGACTAACAATGTAAATCTTGTTCTAAATTTTTTGAGCGCAGTTGGAATCATTTTTTAAATTCATTGTTAGGCTGTTAAAAACCTCTTCTATGGTAATTTGTTTAAAAGAGCTCTGGAAAGGAGCTTTTTTAAACAAATTACCACAAAAAGTTCTGAATTTTTTTAGCGCAGTTGGAATGATTTCTTAAATTCAATGTCCTACATCTAGACTGTTTAAAACCTCTTCTAGGGTAATTTGTTTAAAAGAGCTCCGGAAAGGAGCTTTTTTAAACAAATTACCACAGAATAGGGTTTACAACAGCACCAGGTGGTCACAGTTTCAAGCTCTTAATAATATTCAACACTGAGTTAACGTTTGCGAACTACCAATGACAAGTTCCTTTATTGAAAAACTTTATTTTTCTTCAAAATAAAAATTGAAGATTTGGAGTACATAATACGTCAAAGTTGTAAGATCATTTAGAATTGAGTAAAAATATTATGTAAAAGGTTTGAATCCATAAAAGAGAGACTGTTTTGGTTTCGATATTTGTTCTTTCACGTGATAAAGAGCTTATTTCCACAGTTGTGGTATAGAAAGCAGCGTTGCTATTCAAGAGTTCTCGGCAATGTGTTATGCCCCCAGGCAGGATACAAAGTACATCTTTCAGGCCATTTTTTTTATTTTCAAAATTTCCTTAGGTCCTTTACAAAGCCTTCCTTGTTTAAAATTGATGGATTACATGTTTGTCAGTCACAACGAAACATCAACATGAAAATGTATATTTTAAAAAGTTTTGAAATTTTGTAAATGAATAGAAACAAATTATTATGATATTTGCATGTGCATCATTGTGTAATTTTTTTAAAAGATTTTATTAATATGACTGGAATTATTGTACATGCTACTTATTAAGTTTTAAAAAGTATTACACTTCTTGATAACATTATCCAAAACTTGTATTGGTCTATTGCTAAGTTTGGGGAAACTTTTCAAAGTTTGAAGAAAATTATTACATTTGAAATAAGATTTATATAAACATGTTATATATTTTTTTAAGTAATAGATTTTTGTGTGTAAATATTATAAAATTAGATTTAGATAAATAAAAATCAGGTTCATTTTAACAATTATTCCTTTGACAAAGCTGATATTGTTAAGATCATTATTGAAATATCTTTCTGTTTCTTGAGTAATTGACGTTTTTAGAAGGTATAAGGGATGTGGTGTGTAACTTATCAAACACGAGGTCCAGTTTATCATAAAGTTATGATAAAAGTATGACATGTGAGTATTTCTTATCTTAAATTATTTCATCATGGTATACGAATCACTAGAAAAAATGTAGAGAAATTATAGGGGATTTCTATTAGATTGATGAGATTTTTAATGAAATTCTCATTAAACCAATGGAAATCCGCTGAATAATTTTGATACATTTTTTCCAGTGAATGTTTCCTATAAAGTATGGGATATATCTTCGGCCCAACACAGAATATTGTTTGATTATCACAAAATGATTTGTCGACAGGTGAAATAAAACAAGTCAGAGGCGATTTGAAGTAACCTTGAAGTCTTTTATTGTGGATTATCCTGTGATCCTGTCCTAACATTCTAAATATGTGGTGACCCTAAAGTACTTTGCTACTTGATTGTGACATTGGCAAGATAAAAAACATGGCCACTTGTGTAATCAATTGAAGCCTGTCCCAGTTTCTCACAGGGAAAAAAGTTGAAATATTATATAACGCATTTACAAATTGTAAAAATTTTGTTTGAGAACAAAATCAATGTGTTGTGGAGATTGATTAGTTTATAAAATTAATGAATAAATAGTCACATCTTATAAAATTAATGGTGATTTAGAAGAATGTTCTAAAATTACTGTTGAAATTTAAAGTGTTTTAAAATTACTGATTAAGTAGTCAAATGTCATAAAATTAGTGATGAAATATGAAAATGTATTACATTTAGTACTAAAGTAGTGAAATGTTATAAAACTAGTGATGAAGTATTAAAATGTTATAAAATTGGTGATGAAGTTGCAAAAAGTAACAAATTTAGTAGTAAAGTGTCACAAAAACTGTAATAAATCAGCAACTTAATATTATTTAGAATCTTAAAAAAACGGAATCAGGAAATTTGAGCTATTTTGTCTTGGAAATGTCAGTTTATGTTTTCAAAAACTCAACCATTAAGTTTAAGTGTTGGGTTGTGTATACGTTCACTAAATCTGTTCTATCTATGTTCTTGATGTCTCTACATCTGTTCCTCCGGAGATTACATATGTTCAAAGCACAAACCTTTCCGATAAATATTCTCACAGAAAATATTTAAATAGGCATTCAGCCTTTCAAGAGTTTCACGTCTTCTCACAAGCCCAGTTAAATATTTATAACTATACATGTATTCAGTATTCAAATCTGTAGGGTAAATTTTCTTTTAGTTACTTGTTTGCATAAGTATTTTTATGGTTAGTATACAAACCTTGGGGATAAATCGTCTTTTTCAAAAAATTCAAATAAATGCATTCCACCTTTTTAAGAGTTTTACATCTGACAATGTTATTTGTTCAAGTATTCATATGTTCAGAACACAGTTTTTTACAAAATAATTCTTTAGAAAAGATTAAAACATTTTTCCACTTTTCAAGAGTTTAATCTTATAATGAGCCCGGTTGTGTCGTTAAAAAAGTAAATATGTGTTCTCTTTTTGCTTGGATCACCAGCCCGAGAATGTTGTTTGTTGGTAACCTTTATATGCCGATTTTAAAAAGTTTTTCAGAACTTTTAGCATCTTTGCTATTGAAAACTTATTCTGTGGTAATTTGTTTAAAAGAGCTCCAGAGGAGCTCTTTTAACCAAATTACCACAGAATAGGTATTAACAGCTACAGATTGAACATGGATATGATCCCACCTGTGGTCTATGTGTCCATATTCACATCCAGCAAGAGCTCTTTTAAACAATTTACCACAGGATAGGTTTTCAATTGCCTCAGGTTTGCATTTGAACACTGGGATAAACAAACTTCACGCTTAGTACTTAAAGCATTAAATATCAGTGTCGGTCGATTAATAAAATTGAGGTCACAAAAAATTATACTCAACTTTACCCAAAACTAATCTCCTCGGCCTGAAATACGTCTCAAGTTTTGACAAGACCCTGTTCCGAGTAGTTTGATTGTGTGCTCGTTGGATAGACTATGTATCTCTTTACGACCAATTAGCCCAACACACAGGCATTAAGTCGACTATTTGACAACCAGTAATTTCAATGGATGGCTGGAGGTTTTGAGGACCAGAGATAATTGCAGTCCTCTGTTAGTTACGCAAGATCTGTACAAGACGGCCATAACCAAGTGTATGGTAACTCCTATTCGGGCGTTTGTTAGCTCTCTTCAATTCAGTGCCAACGCACAAGTTAAGAAAATAAATGAGGCCTAACGTGGGGTATAAACTTAGCGTTTCAAGCTGTTTTACGCCATTGTGAAAATTGTGACTTGCCCTCGAGCAAATTTCGCAAATGTTTAAGAAATGATCATGGCACTTGTTCAATCTGAACTGACTATAACAAGGCATGTTTGTTAAACAGATTTTTAATTGACTTACCTGCCATTCATTGGCATGTTTTGCTTATTTTTTTTAGAAATAATCATTTGGTTTGAATTTTGGAGAGGTTGGAGTGCTACGATTAACCCTTGGAGTGCTAAGTTGATTTTAGTAAGACTTAAAACTGACGATCTGTTGCTGTTGAAAACCTAACCTGTGATAATTTGTTTAAAAGAGCTCCTATAGGAGCTCTTTTAAACTCATTATCACAGGGTAGGTTTTAAATAGCAAATTTAGATTGAAATGTGAATAATAAATGTTGAGTCTAGCAGCATAAGGGTTAACACTTTAAATATTAACCGTTTACTAACGTCTATCTTATATTGCCCTACAGACTGGCACTCAATCTATGATTTTTTTCTTGTCTTATCTAAACAAAACAAGTACATGATTTCAAAAACATAAATCTGGTTCGAGACTTGCATTATGAGGACTTTTATAAAATAGTGTCAGAAACTAAAAAGTTTGTTACCATTGTAACAACCATGTTCTTGTTAAAAAAAACATTCTTTAAAAATATCGTATCCCGTCTACTGTCTGTCTTGTAACAATAAAATATTCACAGGTGTCTTGCTGATATATAGCCATTTAAAATATTGTTAGTGTACTTATCACACAAAATAAATTTAAACATTCATTGTAATATTCAGCATGATCGTTACGATGTATAACCTTTCTCAAGTAAAACATTAGGAAAAATTACGTTTGAAAATAATGTATATTTTTTTATTTAATGTATTAAAATGCCAACTGTAGGAATTAATGCAGACCTAATAAATGAAATTGCAGATTACCTACCTATCTGGAAAAGAAACAACATTGTGGATTTCAATTATTGTGGAGGAAGTATCATCGTTCATGTCTAACCAAAGACTGACGAATCTAGGAGAAATCTAGATTTGTATTATGAGGCACCATATCTTATATTTAAAATTACATTATTTGAAAAAAAGTTAATATTCTATCACTTTGCGTGGTTGAGTCTCGTGCGGGATTCAAACCCACACCCTCAGCACTGAGCATCTCAACGCCTTAACCACTCGGCTGACTTGCTTATTTTATCTAGACTGTCCACAAGGCCCTATATATACTCCACAGTCATGGTGCAGGGCTAAGCACTTTGTAGGAACTATTCTAAACAAATTACCACAGGATAGGTTTTAACAGCCTATTTTAGCTAATTTTTAGACATGTAAAAAAAATAATTTGCACAAACACTTAAAGTGCTGAGTTGGTTTTAGCTAGTCTTAAAACTGTGACAAGCTTGTGCTGTCGAAAATCTATCCTTTGGTAATTTATTTAAAAGAGCTCCTTTTGGAACTCTTTTAAACAAATTACCACAGGATAGGTTTTCAACAGCCTGTTTCAGTTAGAATTTGATAACTAAAATGAGCAAATGTTGTGCTGAGCACTTCTATGGTTAAGGATCACAGGTTTAGGTTCACCACTCTAAGAGTTAAATGTCTGTTTGTGACATGGACTTTATGCTGAGGTGACATATTAAACCATGAGTGTCGCTTTTCTCTTTCTCTTAAGTCAGCGTGATTCATGCCCTACATGGATGCCATTCACGTGATATCCCTAACGTTGGTTTTAACCCTTACAGTGCTGAGCCCAATTTTTGTTCTATTTCATTTTCAAAATTTTGACTAAAATAAGTGGTTAAAAACCTATCCTGAGGTAATTTGTTTAAAAGAGCTCCTACAGTTCTATACAGATTAAAACAAATTACCACAGGACAGGTTTTTAACAGCACAAGGTGGACACCGTTTAAAAGTCTATTTAACCCTATTCAGCACTGTATGGGTTATTGCAGATGCACTTTTACATACAACCTTAGGTTGTGTGCTCACATATAAGCACTATATTATTTTTGTGTGTTTAAGTTTTACACAAGTAACTGTCTGTATTACTTCTTCATTCTGACTGGGTTGTTTTGAGGGCTATGGTTATGTTTTTCCCTCCAAAATCATGTTTTTTCCCTTCCACCTCTTGTTTTACATTCCATGATGCTGTTTTCTCCTACTGGGTTATGTTTTACTCTTCTTGGTTCTGTTTTCCCTCCTTAGTTCTGTTTTCCCATCCATGGTTTTGTTTTCCCACATACCCTGCTTTGTTTTCCTATCTAGGTTCTGTTTTCCCACCCACCCTACAATGTTTCCCCTTTTAGGTTCTGTTTTCTCTTCCCTGCACTCTGATTTGCTTTCTCCTCCTAGGTTCTGTTTTAAAGAAAAATTTTCACTAAAGTGGTACCACCTCTATTAAGCATGTGAAGGGTTGGGACAATTATCAGCAAATAATTATTTTGAAAAAGAACACTAAATTCTACAAAAGCGAAACTAATTCCACTTGTTAAATTTTCAACAGCACAAGGTGGTCACAGTTTTAAGTACTACTAGCCTACCACACACCACCACACATCACATACGGTGCTCTCCCCATCTTAAACAAGCCTGGCTCAAACGAAACAAAACTCATTCCCCTTTTAAAATTCCTGGATTTCACCCCCACCCTCACACCCACCTCCACACTGACCCATTTGGCACCGGTTCCAAGTCAATTTCGGCACTACAACAGTCGTAAGCCTATTATAAAAAATAACTCCACGTGACTCTGTTTAAAAAATCACTTATGATCAACTTAGCCTAAAATTGCTTTGAGTGAGTGAGTGAGTGAAATAGAGTTTAACATGGCTTTCAGCAATATTTTGTGGTGTACAAGAGGCACACCGAGGGAGTAGCAGATGAGAAAAAGAGACTGACAGAAAGAAAAG
>JAULCD010040848.1:0-12388 GCA_032361085.1 Calliostoma canaliculatum | reverse complement strand
AGTCTGATACAGGGACCTCCATAGTCTGATACAGGGACCTCCATAGTCTGATACAGGGACCTCCATAGTCTGATACAGGTACCTCCATAGTCTGATACAGGGACCTCCATAGTCTGATACAGGGACCTCCATAGTCTGATACAGGGACCTCCATAGTCTGATACAGGTACCTCCATAGTCTGATACAGGGACCTCCATAGTCTGATACAGGGACCTCCATAGTCTGATACAGGGACCTCCATAGTCTGATACAAGGACCTCCATAGTCTGATACAGGGACCTCCATAGTCTGATACAGGTACCTCCATAGTCTGATACAGGGAACTCCATAATCTGATACGGGGAACTTCATAGTCTGATACAGGAAACTTCATAGTCTGATACAGGAAACTCCATAGTTTGATATAGGGAACTTCATAGTCTGATACAGGAAACTCCATAGTTTGATACAGGGAACTTCATAGTCTGATACAGGGAACTCCATAGTGTGATACAGGGAACTTCATTTTCTGATACAGGAAACTTCATAGTCTGATACAGGGAACTCCATAGTTTGATATAGGGAACTTCATAGTCTGATACAGGAAAATCCATAGTCTGATACAGGGAACTCCATAGTGTGATACAGGGAACTTCATTGTCTGATACAGGGAACTTTATAGTGTGATACAGCCATGAGTAACAGATGACCGCTGACTTCCTGGGCTACAGCCAGCTCTGCACAAAGTTGTTGTAGGAGATGGTATCTGTCCACTACATCTGCTGGAGTAGAGGTCATCTTGTATGTTTGGACAGTGATAAAAGGTGCTGAGTAGCCGCTATTCAGTGCCCATTTAGTACTGGCTATTTGTGAATGAGTAGATAAATCACCTAGCTCATTGGCGTTAGTCTGTTGTTGTACTCTGACCAAAGCTGGCCTAAACTGGAGCACTATTCAAACCTGACCAATGGGTCATCCTGGTCTGTGTAGACCAATCCTTCCTCATTGTTCCTCCATTGCATGTCAAACAATGCATCGTGAATACAAGGGGAAATACCAGACAAAATATCTGGTCTATATTCATACTCAAAGTAGCACACTGTATGCAAAAGTTCCTTTAGTTTCTTATTGTCCATTTATTATCAACCTAATTTTATTGATAAACAATTAAGATAAATGGAGCTTTTTTTCAGTGTAACTGACCTGTTGTATTGTAACAGTTGGCCGTGCTACATGGATCGCTGTGCTTTATGAGCCCCCTGATAATGAGCCCTAATGGATCACACAATGCAATCAATAAGAATCTCAGCGGAGGGAAATGCCTTTGTCTTGGCAGACTGTACCTGCACCAAGTGGAGGGTCTGTCTACACAGCCAAGTTGGGACAGTCACATGGCTGTTAGCTGGAGATAATTAATGATGTGCTTGATTACAGTAGAAGCTGTGACTGAGTGAGTAGGCTTGCTGACACCTGGCAGGTGAGATCAGGTCACGAGACAAGCTTCCCCTCTCCACTGCCCCTCTCACTGTGAGCTCCACTTTCACACTGCTGGCTGGGACTGCTCAATCTTACTCCATGTTCATGTACTCTGGGGCTCAACATTGGAATGCAGCTTTAGAAATCTCAATGACACTTTATTGTAGAAGAAGGAAATAGTCTGTGTTATGCTATTGTAATGTTGAACATTTATTCTTAATACCGACAGAGTTTATCGACTGGTTAAAAAATGAATAAGTGAAATTTTTGCCCACTTTGAATTTGAATATATGCAAAGACATGCCATGACGTGATCTATAAACAACATTTAAGTGGCAAGTGACAGGCCGGATCATCAGACGGAGACAGCGGGCGAGTGTAAAGACAGGAGGCCCTTGACGTTGTCACACTCGGAATATTGTAATGTGAGTGTATGCTTGGCCGTGTAAGCAGTCAACATAGAGTGAAGCTGTCTCTTTAAACAGAGTCTACCAGGCCTTTCTATCTACACCTTACAGCAGCACTGAAGCGGGGCCTGCTTGGGATCAGGGCACAGATGAATGGATTAGGACAGTGAGGGATCGTAGGACTCTACCCAGCTGTGTCAGGTACTGCACACCGACACCAGACAAATCTAGTGTTACTGGACTCTACACACTGGGGTCCTAGAGAGAAGACTGCATGGACACCACTTGTGACACAAGTACTGTCTCAATGAGGATAAATTTATGCTGGAATGTGGAGTAAAAATGTCATATGAATCAACAAACATAAAATTCCTGCAATCTTTTCCAGTTTGATATGACCTGTGAGATTAAGGTTGTGATATATCCATGGCTTGTTTTAGCAAGATAAGTGTGTGAGTTGAGTGTTACTGTTGTTTTTAGCAGTGCATTCCACGCATGACGAGAGTGAGCTAGTGTCTTGTGTCCTTTCTACCCTTGTGGGGCAGACGGGGAAACCAGGCTGTCCGTCTCCAGGGCAAGTGTGTGTGTGTGTGTGTGTCACCTTGCCACCTTGCCACACTCAGGTGTGTCCTGGCTGGCCTCCTCCCATGTCACAATGTTGGACTAACCTAAAAACATGCTGGCCCGACTGGATTCGAATAACCTAAGTAAGTTTACAACGGCTGGATAATTGTTTTGCCAACTGAGTTGCGGCTTACAATGAAGATGGGCCCGAGTGTGTGATGTGATACTGACAGTCTACACAACACAGGTTACACTGAATAGCAAGAGATATGTGTTACCACACCTTACTTCTCATTGGACCAGGATCTACTCAACTTAGATTGCTCACTTTTCAATTCACTGGCAACATAAGGAGGAAATAAGATCATGTTTGCGATGTACTCAATTATCTGCAGCCTATAGTAGGAAATGTAGACTTTATTACCACATAGATACCATAACTTGAATTTGTTTTACTAGTTACGACACATTGAGACACAATCTGGGTACTCTGGTTTGAAATCAAGTATTTGTCAGTTTGAATTTGGAATGTGTCTTGGTGTGACTTGCTGTGTTGTCACTCAGCCATGACCAGAAGCCTAATACCTATCCCTTGAGATAGTTTTACTTATTTAAATTGGATAAGGTAGCTGGTGTAATATGCCCTAGTTGGCAAATACAAGGATTGTTTAACCCACCCTAAGGAATGAGTTATGATAATCAGGGATATAAAAGTTTACATGATTACTGCAGATAAAGTCACTGTTGGAATACCGAGAGGATTAGTTGACAAAATATTTTTTACTATATGCTCATGACAAGTTGTTCAAGTCCATCTTCAAGTACAATCATGACTGCATATTGATTTGCTTTTATTCTCCATTTTTTTTCTTTTTGTGTGTGAGCTACCCACTAACTAATGGTGGTCACGGAGATGGTGGTGTTTATGGCGAGTCCATTTGAACGTGGATCCCAGACCAAAGATGGTGTTGTGCAAGTGAGGAAGCCTGGTTCACTGTTGGCCAGTAATGGTGAGGCCGTGAAGGAGAAGGGGCCACGGCATAGGGTCTGCTTGCGCTCACAGCAAGATGGGCTACACACTAAAATTGCCAATGGAACTGTACCGTCAGCTAGTTTTTCCCGAAACAAGTTTAAAAGTTATGAAAGTTTACCATCTGTAACTTCACTTGATACGTGTTCTGGACTTATACCATTGTCCCGTTCAGTGGGCACCGACTTGGATCAGGCAGGGTCTGTGGAGGATACAGAGAAACAGCTCCTGCCAGTCATTCTCAAAAAGAAAATTAAAATTATACGAGGAAAAAGAGGTTTCCGAATTGTGTCAGGTGACAAGGGAAGATCTTCTATAAGTGCTCAGAAACGTTCGGTAACAAGTGCTAATGATGTGGATACTTCTGTTAAGTCTGGTAGGACAGTGTCTACATCTGATCTCCATGTTAAACATGACAGACACATTGCTCAACACAAACAGTATCTACATGTGCCAAACAAACTACAAGAGGAAGAGAAACAAAAGGGAAGCAAATCAAAACTGTCATGGTCTCCTGATGAGGAAAAGGTTGCTCAGTCATGGCTAGGAAATATTGAAAATACCCGTCAAACAGGAGACGAGATTTCAAGTAGGAAGCCAAAGAAAATGGTTACATTTAAACTAGATGAGTTTGAAAATGACAGATTGCAAAGTATTGGTGATAAGAAGTGCGTTGCAAGAAGTGACTCTGAGCTGATGCAGGTCCCTCGAGAAACTGTGTTTCAGTTGGTAGCCGTGGAAAAACACAACCCAGTTGACCGATTAACCAAGGATGTAAGGAATCGCCTGTCCATTGTTGATGATGTAACCGGTGCTGTAAGAAGGGGGGATGTGAAGAACCCCAATGACAGACTAACTGAAGATGTTAGGATTCGTCTGAACACTGTCAATGAGGATAGTAGTAGTGGTGCTCTTCCCAAGCAGACATCCAGTAGTGCTCATGCCAAAAGTAGTCGCTCGTCCAAGACCTTGCTGAGGTCTCGGGCCTCTTTTTCTGGTGCAATAAGACCATCTTTCTCAAAGGAGAAGACAGTGACATTTGGATTAGAGAGAAGGAACAGTTCCAAGTGGGTGAAGAATGCAGACATAGAGAGTAAAGTGATGGTGAGACGGTGTGTCATCGATGGAGCCCTGGCATTCAGTGTCATTCAGGTCCAGCCAACAGATGAAGCAGTAAGTCAAGGGCATTAGGGCACATAGAAATACAAATATTGCTGCTATGTCAAGAAAATGGTATTCTTAGGCATTCCTGAGAAATGGTGAAATATGTGTGTATTTTCAATGTTTTGCACCCCATAAGTTTAGAAGGGTGTGGCCCTGAAGTCTTGAGTAAGTTTAGACACTGGGTAATGATGGATTCTGTTATCCAGGGCCCCGTTTCTCAAAGCAATCTTAAGCTAAGTTGATCGCAAGTGCTAAAATATAACATTGGCTCTGGCTTACGACTGTCGTAACGCAGAGAACGCTTTGGAGATCGATTTCTGCGCTATGACTGTCGCAAGCCTATGATAGTAAACAACTCCAAAAGATATTGTTTCAAAAATCACTTACGATTAACTAAGCCTAATATCGCTTTGCGGAACGGGCCCAGGTTTATTTGTTTTTTAACCCTTATAGTGCTAAATTTATTTTAGAAAAATTTAAAACTGTTAGTACTGGAGCTCTTTTAAACAAATTACTACAAGATAGCCTATTCAGGTTGAAATTTAGACATTGTGACAGGCTTGTTGAAATTCTTTGACACAGTCAAACTAATAATATGGAAAATAAGAATAAATGAATTATCCCCATGTTTAGTTATTACATGCAGAGCAAGATAATATGTATAGATCCTACTTTAATAAATACATGTGCCAGGTTAATAAGGTACAGGTGGAAGGTATGTGGGTGAGTTATGAGTAAATGTTATACAGCTAGTTGAAGTTGTCTAACAACTTTTATGAATAGAGCTATTTGTTTTTCCTTTGTAGATATACACAGCGAGACTGTGATGTCATTCAGGAATGCTAATGTCAGGTCCTATATTTACAAGCCATTGCGCTGACATGTAAGGTTGAATCAAAGTTCATTTCCTCAATAGGATAAATGATTGTATGACTTGTACAGGCTGAATTCACAGCTGTTCACTACCATGTCACAAGTTCTCAATTTTATCAGGAATTTTATCATAGTTACAATTTTATCAGGAATTTTAACATAGTTACTCAAGACTGTTACTTCAAATGCTGGACATTTCATTATTTTTTAGTGTAGACCTTACTACTTCAGCTATTTTTGTTTTATTACAAGATCCCATGTGTATCAGGAATTTTAAGATATCGGAATAGCTTCATGAAAGAGGAATGGTTACTTCAAATGTTGACAGCACACTTTCAAATGACACTCATTTGTTAAAAACTGGTTTTTAAACACGTTGATCAGGTCTCAACTTGATGAACATAAATTCTTTGCCTTGGTGTAAATCAGCTTTACTGAATATTTTTTTTATTTTTCAAACATGCATATGCGTTCAGGGCCCCATTCCTCAAAGCGATTTTTAGGCTAAGTTAAACGTAAGTGCTAAAATATAACATTGGCTTACGACTGTCGTAGCGCAGAGATCGCTTTGGAACCTGTGTCATTCAGCACATTTCCAAAGTGATCTCTGCACTACGACAGACTCAAGCCATTTGACCTCGACTAGTTAATTAGGATTATTGTTGTGACTATTTTCGTTGATGATCAAGAATAATATTTGAGTTGTGGGCTTGCATAATGTTTGTACTTGTTTTTACTCCAGGGTGTCGTTTCACAAAGCAATCGTAAACTTTCGACTTCAAAACCATTACTTGAGCCAGAGAATAGGATTGACAATGCCCCAAATCACAGTAAACTACACTTTTATTAAAAAAAACAAAAAACTTTTTTTAAAGCCACAGTTTACAATGATTTGGGGCATTGTAAACCTTACAACATCATAACTTTATGATGGCTTTACAAAACGGCACCCAATATATGTGGCCTGCCACAACGGCAGGTATTTAGGACACTTAGGATGGGGCTGGTGTTACGTCACCTGTCACACTGGCACCTCGCCCAAGTCAACCTGCTTTCAAAGCTATGTGCATGGAATTTGCAGGGTTTCACACACAGACAGTGAATTGCAATGCTTTAACATTTTAACTCAAGTTTGAAAGTAGGTCATCTATAGAGATTGTTGTATATTTTCTTGTTTACCACACTACTCAACATTCCTATGTAGTTGGCTTGGCTGACATATTGATCTAGACTGTTTGTATTTGATTTTATTGTCAATTAAATTTTCACAAGGCATGCAGACCTGATTATTCTCTACCATAAAGTAGTTATGAAAGTACACTGCCTTCAGCAACATTCCCAGGTAACCAAAGATGAGCAGGTCCAACATGTGTACGTCGTGTACACAGGTACACTCTGAGTAGGATGTGTGTATGGACATATTCTCCAACCCATGTATTCAGTGCTCACTCATTGCTGTGCTCCCTAAAGTACTCTACACTCAAGCGACTTAACAGCAATTTTTTTTAGAATTTGCATCACTTGTAGGAATAACAGACTATTTGTGATGTACAATACAATGAGCTACTTATGTATGTTAATGATATTCATAGGTAGTCCTCTGTATAATGAGTACTGTGTGTGAAAGTGCACATGTTACAGATGCCCGGTCCCACATGCCATCTGTTGCCCCCTCTCCACTTCCACTTGTTTAGTCCTGCCATTAGTATGAACTTTATGCCACTAATCCTGGTAATCCACTGAAGATCCCTTATCCATTTCCCCAGATGATGAAAGGAACTCATTGTAACCTTTGTGCTGGATTAATTTTAGTTTAACTCCAAAAATGGGACCAATGTTGAAAACCTATTCTATGGTAATTTGTTTAAAAGAGCTCCTTCAGGAGCTCTTTTAAACAAATTACCATAGGATAGGTTTAAACAACTTTACAATGTTTGAATTTTAAGACTGAGATCTACAAATGCACTTTAAGGGTCAAACCTTGTGGAGTTAATGTTGATGGTTGTTTCTGTAAAGCTTTTCTAAAGCTAGGATATATTAACTTGTTGGACTCCTGTGACAATGACCTGTCAGTGAAGTTTAATGAAGACTAAGACATGTTAACTTTCATCACCCACGTAACAGGGACCTGTTCTATGAAGTTTTTGTAAGGCTAACGCATTTTAACCTTTACTCAAAGACTCCCGTAATTGTTCAAAAGAATTTTGTATTTATAACAAAGCCTGAAGTTTATGCATTTTTTATGGTTGCTAAACATTTGCAGAAATTTAAATGCTAATGTAACATTGTTTGTTTTTGTTGTGCCTAATTGATTTTGGTTGGGTCCCACACGAAGACATCCTTTGGCAATTTCTGTGAAAGAGCTTTTGTACAAGCTCTTTCAAACACATAACAACCGGATATTTACTTAACAATATAAGTTGGACTTTGTACACTGAAATGTAACATTATTTTTTCGATTGTTATAGAACAGAAGATATTTTAGAAATAACTGAAATTTAACATACAAAAACTTATTCAACCGTTTAGTGTAATTAAACAGTTTGTAAGCATTTTTCTAGTTAAGAATTTTGAAGCATGTAGATGTTAATGGCAATTGTCCAGGTTTAGATTGATTTCACCTGTCCATATTGATTAGGTGTACAAGCAACTCCGCTCATAGAAATAAAACCAAACAAATAGCTGTTAATCTTTGCTTGCATCTGGAGGTGAGCGAGATATTGATAGACTGCTGTATTCTTGTAAAGTCTCTCTTCTTGGCTAGTATTCAATATCAGGTTTGTTAGCTCGGAGTTACTATGCCAACTGGATTGTGCTAATTTCCTGGTGAGTGTAGGTGGAGGTGCTTACTGCCAAGAACAAAAAGCGATGTAGTGAGTGTTATGGCTGCTGCCGCCGCCACTGCTTCACGGAGTGGATCTTGATGTCCGCTGTGCTGCAGCTCATTGATTCAGTAAGAACATTTTCACACTTTCTGTATGTACCCATTTCAGCTGTAATCTTGCTTTGTCACTTATCAGTCATGCTCAACACAGTCAGACAAGATTTCTGTGAATTGATCACAACTGTTTTGTCTGGATAGTTAAAGATATGCTGAATTGATTATGTGGTTAAACTCGATACACTGGGATGGGGTTTTTCAGATAGCGTTGCAATGATGTATGTCATTTTAAATAAAGAGTCAAATACTTGTGTTGGTATTTAATTAATAAGTGGTGTCACAGCGGACAATCACTGACAGCACACATACACATGACATGGCACAGCACAGACACACACAACAGATAGTGACAGTACACATACACATGACATGGCACAGCACAGACACACACAACAGATAGTGACAATACACATACACATGACATCATGGCACAGCACAGACACACACAACAGATAGTGACAGCACACATACACATGACATCATGGCACAGCACAGACACACACAACAGATAGTGACATACACATGACATTATGGCACAGCACAGACACACACAACAGATAGTGACAGAACACATACACATGACATCATGGCACAGCACAGACACACATAACAGATAGTGACAGCAATGTATACACATGACATCATCGCACAGCACAGACACACATGACATAACATACACACACACATAACAGTGATATATCATACACCTATAATATTGTGACATAGCATACACATGCAATAGTGACAGTCTATTCAACTATGTGATGATAGTGACATTGTATTCACAGACATGACGATAATGGTATGACATTCAGACATGACAATAGTGACATGACAATTACACACATGACAGATGCAGTATTAATACTAGGGACATAATACTTACCTGTGACATGTTTTGCCTGCAATACTGACATGGCATGTACAAAGATTAAGTTCCAACAATAGTGGAGATGGCATAGGTGATGTAACATACAAATGACTTTGAAAAAAAATCATTTTGACAGGGCTATATATTTGTACAAGCAGTCAATTAATAACAAAAAATTCAAGTTTGATATTTCAAGAAAGCTCTGCATAATCTTAACATTAAAAGAATGATTTTTGTTTTTGTTTGGTTGCGAGATCGAGGCTTCCATGCTTTACAGTATCACTCATGGTTCAGTGTCAGTGTAATCTTGCAGGTTTGACATACTGTCACATGGATTCTCCTGCTTTCAGTGTGCTGATAACTAGAATACTGTTGAAAGTGAAACCATAACTCATGGAGGACTTATTTTGTGAGTACACATACACACCTGCGGAAGTACAGGACTACCCAGTGCATGAAGAGGGCTGACATTCCTGTCATTGTGTGGAGCACCCAGTGCTGCTGGCCTGGATAGCAAGCATGTGAACATGGGGAGAAGATCCACCAGCCCTCAAACTGATGTATGGGAAGATTCAGCTATGCTGACATTTTGTGTAGATTACAATTGATAAAACCTACCCAAGTGTGACGGAATTCCCCCTACTTTGACATACAAGCACCCCTGCGAACTTAGTAGTCAGCTTCATAATAGATCACTTTTGTGTGTGGAATATATATTTGCCCATAAGTTGAATACAGATTGTATTGGGACTTTGAGAAGGATGGATCAGGCCAACTTGCTGAACAAGTATCTTAGGACTGGAGTTATTTTAAGAAGTTGTATGTTACATGTTTAGAGGAGTTCAGGACTGGTTATTTTAAGAAGCTGTATGTTACATGTTTAGAGGAGTTCAGGAGTGGTTATTTTAAGAAGCTGTATGTTACATGTTTAGAGGAGTTCAGGACTAGTTATTTTAAGAAGTTGTATGTTACATGTTTAGAGGAGTTCAGGACTGGTTATTTTAAGAAGTTGTATGTTACATGTTTAGAGGAGTTCAGGACTGGAGATATTTAAGAAACTGTATGTTATATGTTTAGAGGAGTCATATAGTCAAATTCACATGACATGTATGAAAGATATTACCTGACATTTTTAAACAATAAAAATTAACATTACTGAACATGAAAACTCTCAGTCCAGATTTATTTTGAAAATTTTCCTTTGTGATCATTTAGGAAGGTGACAGATATTTATGACCATACATGATTTGGTGACATAAGTTACAAATATTTGTTTAGTTTGTAATTATGAATAGTTAAATTTCATAAGTGCATATAATGTGTACAAGTTTGATAGTGTATTTTTTTAACAAATAAAAAATCTAATTGCCTACAATTTAAAAAAAATTAAATTGTGAAGCTATTGTGTGTTTTTCCGAGCCATGTGCCTGTTATAAACTGTCCGTCAGTTGGGCTGACCACTGCTTTAGATGGGCATCATTTTTGCACAACATGGGATATAATGGAGATTACACGTGAAGATTCTGTCTCTTAAAGTGTTAATTGTCACATGCACAGATATAGTGTTATCTCAAGTACAACATGTCTTGGTTTTAATCACTGTGTAAACGGAAACAAAACACATTTTGTGTTTGCTGTGCAATTTTGAAAATTTAATCATTTCTGATTTGTATCTGAATAAAACTTGAACTCGGTGGTACACAACCTTGCATAATTGCCCAGTGTAAAGTTGTTTGTGTCTTGCATTAGGGGTTAAACATTTATCACACAGGCAATTTATGTTGTCTGATAATCTTCCCAATCTGAAAAACAAATATAGTTGAAGTTTTTGTTTTGACCTCGGAAGTGATAACATCAAAGTCTTTTTTATTGATTGGAACAAGCATGTTAAACACTGAGTGAGTTTTACCTAGTTACCTCCCTTGATGCACTAAGTCACACAGCAGTTTGTGCCGAAAGATGAATCCAACAATGTAATAAATAAATGTCAAGATCTGATGACATTAAGGCCGAGTTTACTCACTAGACTGCTGGCTTCAGTTTACAGTTGCTAATTCATTGTGAACTGTACAATTTACACAAAAAAAAGAAGTACACAGTTTATCATAATTTGGGCATTTGTAAACCAAATGCATTAGTCTAATAAGCATTTACATTATCTTTGAAATTACATAATTTTTGTTGAATTGATGTCCAATAACTTTCAAATATATTGTTTATTTGATTGTCTTGCAATTTGTTCTGCATGATTGTCTGTTGAAAACTTTCTCTGAGTTAGCATTGGTATAAATAAATTTCTGAGTTTTAGCAGTAACCTAAGCAATATTAGTTGATGTCCACACTCGATGGAAATAATATAGGTATGATATGTCACTGAGTGAAATCCTAGGGCTCAATTTGATTCAGTGCTCAATGCAAGCTGGTATCCAACTGACAGAAGTGAAGTATATGTTGGTGTATTGTGCAGGTCATCTTGAAGGACAATAGTGGATAGCATGCAGTTGGACATTATCAACTGGAACGGTGGTCTATTGGTGGTGGTGGGAGGGAGACTCAGGTTAACCCTTGCAGCTCAGTTCAAACTTCAAACTGTGATAACTTTTTGTTGTTAAAAATTTATCCTGTGGTAATTTGTTTAAAAGAGCTCTCAAGTAGGATAGGTTTTTAACAGCTTATTAAGATTAGACTTTGGACAATGACAAGGACAAATTTGCCACCATAAGGGTTAAACAGGCCATGTCCCCAGCCACTACACATATTTCAATGTTTGATTGACCAAGTGTTAAGGCTGGGATGCTGATTTCACAACAGCTTTTACATTCCTGACCAAGACTGACCCGATTAAACACACAGAATTACTGCAATTTACTATGTACCTTTTGTCAGACGGCAATTTTCAAAAGAGACGGAATGCAATTATGTGTTTTAACATCCGAGATAAATGCAGCACACACGTGGAGTCCTATGTTGATGATGTCAAGCCTATGTATCATACCTGATGTGTGCTATGTATCATACCTGATGTGTGCTATGTATCATACCTGATGTGTGCTATGTATCATACCTGATGTGTGCTATGTAT
>JAULCD010040628.1:0-12396 GCA_032361085.1 Calliostoma canaliculatum | reverse complement strand
TGTTTAAAGTAACTCAACAACAAGTTGTTAGTTAGTTGGTTATCTTTTAACATTTAGAGTGCAAAACGTGCTGATTTGATATTTTGATGAATAAAATCTGTATCCACTAGCTCATATTAACCCTTATAGTGCTAAGCCCAATTTTTATCTATTTCATTGTCAAAATGTTGCCCAAAATAAGCTGTTAAACCTTTCCTGTGGTAATTGGTTTAAAAGAACTCCTACAAGAGCTCTTTTAAACAAATTATTACATTAACAGTACAAGGTGGTCACAGTTTAAAAATCTACTTTAACGTATACAGCACTGTAAGGGTTAATAAAAAGTCCTCTCTAAAGGCTATCAGTCAGAGCAAGTTAACTCTTAGAATGTAAAATCAATTTTATTATCACTTCAAAGTGTGATAACCTTACACTGTTGTAAACCTATCATGTGGTTATTTGTTTTTTTAACAAATAACCCCAGGATAGATTTGCAACAGCACAAGGTGGTCACAATTTCCAACTTGAATTCCTACTTAATTCCTAATAAAAACCAATTTAGCACTCTTAGGTTATTACTTTTCCCAAAACTTTTTTCATCACTGACTTATTTAGTGATTAATATTTTGATATCTTACAAATTTGTTGTTTTTCACAACATAACCTATTCTTATTCATGTATTCATCTTTTTTGTGCGTGATATTGTACAAGATTACTCAGTTATTATTCTGTAGGGACAAGAACCAATTGTGCTTTTTAGGAGAGATATTCTCTATCTTACTAAAAGAGAGATTGCATATCTTTGATAAATTCTGTGAATCAGCCAAGCTTATTCCAGTTTGGCAGCCCATGATTTTGGTAACACAAAAATCTTAGAAGTTGAAAGTTGATCTTTACATGTCTGACGAATATGAAATAGTTGCATTTGGATTTCATTTATAAACAGTCTATGTCTTCAGCAAAGTAATCACAATATATCCCAAAGGTAAACTAGATCATTATTTTCATTATGAGAATAGCACATCATTATTTTCATCCCTGGCAAACTTTGATATTTGCTAACATCTAAAACCAAGACAAATGTACCAAAGGTAAACAAGATTATTAGCTCTGATATTACAATAACATATTATATGAATCATTCTTGGCAAAATATCATGAATATGAAATTTCCTTTTATCTAAAAGAAAGAAAAACCTGTCAAATGTAACGAGATCATTATTTTTAATATGAGAATAACATTTTATCATTTTGTTCCTTGACAAATTGTCATTACTGGAAAATTTTCTTACAACTAAAGATAAGACAATATGCTAATGAAAGTACACAAACATGTGCATCAAAATGATAAAATCAACATTTGGAAATTTCCAAGAAAAGTATATTTGATCAAAAGCTATGGCAAGAACTCTGGACATCCAATAAATTTATTCCAATATTTGAAGAATTGATAGATATAAAAATCTAAAGGATGAAGAGATATGATGAATACCCAATCAAATTATACTTCAATTTTCTTAAATACTTTAAATTACTTACAATTGCCAAATTTTCTTGACAAGATACATGAATAGAGAGAATCCAAATTCAATAACAAGCAATGGAATTAGGAAGGTAAATTCACGGTTCTGTTTGGTCTGGTATGGTAAATACAGAATGCTTCGGCCATGTTTGTTCCAAGAAGGGTCAACAGGGCCATTGACTTTCCCATTACTTCTGTAGTACTTGATTGCCTTAACCCTTAAAAGATTGAATTGATCAAGACCTAAACTAACCATAGTGATTTATTAAAACCTATCCTGTGGTGATTTGTTTAAAAGAGCTCCTGAAAGGAGCTCTTTAAAAAAAACCACCACAGGATAGGTTTCAACAGACATAGGTTTGATATAAAACTAAATCGAACTAGTTTCATCAGCGCTCTTCGGGTTAATAACGGAATTTCTTTCATAGTTCTGAAGAGCAATGTTAACCATGAGGAGAAGGTTCTTAAGATGAACAGATATGGAATTAGGAAAGAGTCTTCTTCGTTCCTGGAGGATTTCAAATTAGCACTGAGGTTTCGAACACATGGTGTGTTAAACATATTTGAACTTGTGCAACTACAATCAGATAGCTCTGTTGAAGAGGAATATACCTTGAGGGCACCGTTTCGATCGAATGGGAGTGATTGACTCAATTCTTCATCCAGTTCCAGATCTTAGTTTAAGAGATGTCAAAGGTTATTTCTGAAGGACATCTGGAATCTTCTCATTGATAAAGCTGGATTGAGTGCATTTAAAATTTGTAAATTGAAATAGTTTTTTTCTACTGTACATTACTGATTGATTTTTCGTGGTTTAGGAAAAAGGGCAGTCCGGGTGCTGTTTTATAAAGCCATTGTAATATTATGAACTCTTAAACCATGTCACTTGGATGTACAGTTTAGTTTACAAAAGCCAAAACTATTAACTGTGCATGTTTAAAATAAAATAAAAAATCACTGTAAACTTTACTTTTGAAAAAAAGAGGTTTTTTTTGCAAAACGCACAGTTTACAATGAATAGAGCTTTTTAAAAACCAACCCCATTGGCCAAATGTGTATTGATTCACTGTGGCTGAGATATCCTACATTGTAAATCTTTTATTTTGGTTTGGCATTTGCTTAATTCAGGTTCACATCATTTAAATGGTCAGTCTAAATTGATTGTTAAAATCTATTATATGGTAATTAGTATGAAGTAAGAACAAGGGAGGCGTAGCACAGTGGTTAGGGTGTTGGATCAAAAGTTTATGAGTTTAAATCCCGGACAGAACAATTGTAAGGCTAAGACATCTTACCTTTCATCATAGCGCTCTCATAATGAGAGCGCTAAGATGAAAGTTAAGACATCTCAACTTTATGAGAACTTTGTGGAACAAGATCTTGCTCTGTCCCCAGCTCTATATGGCTGTTTGGTTCAATAGGAGTGTTTAACAGTCATAAAGAAATATTAACAAATATTGATCTCAGCTTACAATAGCTTTGTGGAATGGGCACCTTAGATTTTAAGTCATTTCCTGTGTCAGAAAACGTTCCTACATGTAGTGAGAACTGTGCACAATACTGCAACACAGCTTGCACATTTCACTACATCACATAACACATTTGTACAGGCTTTCATTCTGCCACGGCTAAAATGAAATTCTGTTGAAGAGGGCATTAGACCTTAAATCACTAGTAATACAGATAAAGTGAATGAAAAGAAAGTTCATTATTAATATGAATGGTGTCAAGAAAGATATTTGTTTACAATAGATAATGACAGATCGACTGAAGAGCGGCGAACCTAACGGCTGTTTTTATGACATAGCCTTCTGAATGACATTGTATATGGATGTGGTATTTCTATTTACCGGTTAATAGGACTGAACTGGCCATAAAGAAAGCCATATGACCATAATTTGATCTTGTAAGTATGACTAAAAAATGTCAACTGTTCTGATGAATTTTCATTTCCAACATAAAAACAACACATCAATAATTTTGCAAATGACAGATGAAACAAAACGTGATAAAAAGATGAATTCACGTTGATGAAAGGGCAATATTATCATAAAATAACAAAAAGAAATTACTTTTATTTGTAATAATACTGTCCAATTAGTTGTAATGAATTTTATATGTAACTTGGTGTCATTAATTAGTTCCCATTAATATCACTTCAGAAATATAGATAGTTCACACTGTTGAAAAACATCCTACAAATTTGACACATCTTTTTCTGACAAAGATGTTTTTTACTCATTTTTGTCAAAGTTTTATCTATTTTGAATTTTTCCTAACACTTTTTTCACATAAAAGTGAAGCTCTTTTAAAGAAATTGTCACAGGATAAGTTTTTAACTGTAACTTTAACCCAGATAGACACTAAAATCAACATGCCATGTCATGACTGCTGTGAGGGTAAATTTTAACTTTTCATTTAGATTTAAAAACAGTTCTACCGGTATTTCAAAAGTTCTGCCAATTTACACAACAGACAGCAAGCTTGTGTTTTTTACAAATTGTGCAAATCAATTCATTTTATGGAGTTTTTGTATCTCAACTTACTGACTTCGACCATCATCTTTAATGTATGTAAGATGGGTGTTACTGTAAGTTAAGGACATACCAATATTTTTACGAACAAAATGCCACACTGATTTTTTGTGCAGCTTTTATGACTTTTTCATTGCTTTTGTGTTCAATGGAGTCTGTCTTAAATCTTTGAAAGGCATTTAGAAGTTGTGTAGGAATATAACAAAGTTACTTATTTATTTAAATTATTTATTTTCTTAATGCGACATTTCGGTATAGGCATCAAGCATATGACAGATGATAGATTCACATGGTTTTCTGGCAATAAAATTTAATATACATGAAAAGTCACAGTGACCGGTCCATAGCTCTGACATCAATGTAATGTCAAGGTAAAACATCTGAGCATGATGCAACATATATGATGACTCAATGGTGAGAAGATCAGCCAACAAAACATCCCATCATCAAGAAAAAAAACTTTTTTCCATTTCACATATCAAAATAACTTTAAAACTAAAGCAGTAAACAACTCCAAAATTATTGCATGTTTCCGTAAAACATAAAATCAAATTTTGCAATCCATTAAAGATCAAATAGAAGCAGATGCACCTATTGCAAAATTCGCCAATAACACCAGCCTTAACACTAAGTGTTTAAATTGTCTGTATGAATTATGCATAGGGCTAAGCAGAATTGGAAGGACCGGATATCAGTAGATATAAAGCATCTAAAGTAAACGTCTAGACACAAGTGAAAGATGCATCCAGACACAATGTAAGACGATGGTGTTCACAGACGGGTGTCTTCCTCAGGGGACTGTGAGCAATATCTCGTCCACCACTTAGACCGTCAAGCCAATACAAGCCAATCACTTGATGTCCACAAATGGGCAGCTCTTCCTTAACCCTTAACAAGCTGAGCATCCACGTTTACACCTAAAGAATCTGTTGAAAACCTATCCTGTGGCAATTTGTTTCAAAGAGCTCCTGCAGGAGCTCTTTGAAACAAATTGCTACAGGATAGGTTTTCAACAGCTGAAGGTGGTTACGATTTTATGACTGAAGGAACTCAAATCAACATTTTTAGGGTTAAAAGTATCACATTCAAGTTAAATGGATTGGATCCGCCTTTAACTGCTAAGACTTCAAGACCTGGTAAGTCAATAAAGCTTTTTGGTCAATTTGTACCAGGTGAGGAATTGGTTTTAATGAAATAAACCCTCAGACTGGTGAGTTAAGTGAGATGTAAAACTGGGACCATTTAGTGCCTTTGTTTGAAGAGCTTTCGGTAAGAAAAGTTTTGAACAGCTTATGTGGGATAAACTTTGGACAGTGAAATTAATACATAAGGTACAGTTGGTATCAATTTTTATGCTTTTTAGTACGAATTGTATGAGTGAGTCAATGAGTGAATGGTGAGTCAATGAAAGTGATGAGTCAGCGGGTTAAAAGTTAATGTCATTTTCAACAGTATTTCGGTTATCTTGCGGTGAAATTTATGGCAGAGCAAACACCTAGTGTGATTCTGTGAGCCTGGTACTGATGAAACTAAGGGCAATACAGGCACTGCACTCTACCCTCACAGCCTTGTAGAACGTTTTTTCATCACTAAGATAGATGCTGAGCTCCCCAAATTTTATATGCATGGTTTGTGTGTATGTCTGTTTGTACTTAGATTTGGGCTTTGTACTAAATTTGTTCATGCTAGCTCATGGAGAAATTATCTCGTAGTCAACATGAGTACCCCACTCAGACACATTATACTGGCTCCAAGCCAACCCGTCTTTATGAGAACCCATCATAAGAGTACAAATTTTACAACACTGTTTTATCTGACATGGCCAGAGTTTTAACCCTGCAGCTACCATTATCCTGAGAGACACTCTACCACTGAACAACGGAGGCCATTTTTTAATAGTAAATACAGCATTACACTAAAAAAAAAAATGTACAGAAGTTATTCAGATTTCCTATGGAAATCTCATCAAACCAATGGAAATCCACTGAATAATTTCTATATTTTTTTTTAGTGTTAGTATTGTTCCTGTGTAAGGATACATCTTCACAAAAAATAGACAAATTCAAACAAAATATAAAAGTTAAACAAGAAAATGAAACATGTTGAAAATCAATTTGAGTTAAGGCATTGCCCAGTCTCCAGACATTTGTACAAGTCTTTCCCAGTTAATTGTGCCGAGTCTTGTAACACTCTTGTGTATTATACAATGGAAATAATTATCACTGGGTCACCTCTAAAAGTGCAAGGTGCTAACCCTTGGAATGGTTTGGTAAATTTGTTTACTTACAAAGCTGGTGCTTAATAGAATTAATGTAAATTAACCTTTTGTGTACTGAATAGCGGGGGTGGGGGAGAATAGGGCAATGGTCAGAGTGCTGGACTATCAACCAAGAGGTCTTGGGCTCGGCGTCATTCTTTGAGTTGGAAACCTTTTAACATGCAATGAGGACAGAGTGGAATGATCTAACACAGTAATACTCTTGGTTTGCAGGTACCAGCCGAAGGTCGCAGGTTTCACTGCATGACTGAAGTTGACAGTTAGTGGTTTGAGCCCTTTTTACACAAAACACTACAGGATTTTTTTCAACAGCTTATATAGGTTGGGCATTGACAATAACGTTAACAAATACCAGTCATAAGTTTAAGGCAGATTTGTTAAAATGATATTTATACTTAGTTAAATACTAATTAAATGTATACTTACTAAATGTAAATACGGCATAATTATCAGTTCCTTATCAAAGATACACATATCTGAACAAATTTCAAAATTCGGACAAGAAACTAGAATTATTGGAAATCAATTTCAGTTAGGACATTGCCCAGTCTCCAGACATTTGTAAAATTCTTTCCCAGTTAATTGTGTGGAGCAATGTACAACCCTTGTGTGTTATGAAATAAAAAAGTTATCACTTGGTCAGATCTAAAAGTGCAAGTAAAACCCTTTAGAGCTTTTTATAGTAAATGTGTTTACTTGTAATATAAGTGATTAATTGAGTTAATGGAATTTTATCCATTATGTACTGAATAACGTGGATTTTAAAATTATGATCATTTTGTGGTAGATGTAATTTGTTTAAAATAACTTTTGTTGAAAACCAACCATGTGGTGATTTGTTTAAAAGAGCTCCTTTCGGGGCTTTTAAATAAATAACCACATGATAGGTTTTCAACTGTCAGATGTGAGACTAAATCAAACAAGTTTTATCAATCCTGTTAGGTTAATATTTGAATTTCTTACAATGGGACACATTCTCAACAGCTTATTTAGATTTGAACGTTGAAATTGACCTAAAGCGGTCAAAGGTTTAAAGTAGAGTTTGCATCAATTTTTACATTTTTTATCGCAAATACAGCAGTTGTATTGTCTGTGTGATAAAAAATAATGAAAAGTATACAAAATCCAAACAAAATCTAAAAGTTGTCTAAGAAACTAAAATATACAGAAAATCAATTTGAATGTAGACATTGCCCAGTCTCCAGACATTTGTACAAGTTTTCCCTAGTTAATTGTATCCAGGCTTGTACAACTTTTGTGTGTTACGAAACGGCATCCGCTAACCTGAAAACAAATTATGAATTCAGCCGTCGCCATTCAGAAGGCCAAGATCAAATCGTTTGAGAGCTGAATTTTTAATGACACTTTGATGCAAACACTGCTGGGATATTACTGTCTCCATTTCTGTTACATTTTATCGATTTCCCAATTGATTAAGTGTAAGTGATGCCCTAGATATACAGACACTTGTTGTTGCAGACAGCACCAACAATGAAATATTGCCAAATTTAATCAAACTTTACCATTTTGCTCACATTTCTGACCAGAATTGATGAAAAGATCAAAGTTTCGGTTGAAATTTCGCAAGAATTCGAAAACTCATTTTGGAATAAAGTTTCCGTTTCTTTCAGTTTTATGACTCTAGCTGAAAGGATGAGAATTATGTAAACAAACACTATCTTCGAATAACCCTGAAATTGGTTTGAACTTGCTTATATATAGCTTCTGGAAAATCTTTAGAAGATGATGTACATGGTTTTCAGAGGTTTAGAAATTACCTTTTCAAAAGTAGTGAAATGTTTCAATTATTTTCCATGCCATTAATGCTTTATCCAGTGAGCCAGCTTAACACTTAGAGTGTCAAGCTCAACATTTATCTGTTTCAATGTCTGAAATTTTAATATAAATAGGCTGTTGAAAATCTAACCTGTGATATGATTTGTTTAAAAGAGCTCCATTAGGAGCTCTTTTAAACAAATCATATAAAGAGCTCCATTAGGAGCTCTTTTAAACAAATCATATCACAGGTTAGGTTTTTAACAGCACAAGGTAGTCACAGTTTTATGTCATACTAAAATCAATTTGTCACTCTGAGGGTTAACACTCTAAATATATTTAGGTAGGATTTTGATTCTCTTGAAATCTCATCCTAAATATCCTATAATATTCTAGAAAGAACCCAAATAACAGAGGAAAAGTTTTCAACATCTGATTATCATTGGACACAAGATATGTTGCCCCTTGCATTCTATTAGTAAAAAATAACTAACAAAAGAAACTTGTTAGGCAATAGTTAGCTGATAGACTTTTTAACCATGCTAATTCTAAATACCACTAGCCAAAGAAAAAGAGGGATCAAACTTGCATTTAAAAGAGACAGATGTTAAAAATACAGAGAAATCTGTATAAAATGGACTTGCTTTGAATCAGTGACAAGTGTTTTTCAAAAGTCTGGATTAGAAAGGTGCTAGCAATGGTCAAAAGAAAATCTTAGTATTAACTAGAGAAAAGGTCCAGTTTGCAAAGAAATCCAGATTAGACAGATTTAGACAGATTCCACTATATTTAAATTCCATTTGACCTTAATAACAAGAAATATTTTCCCAATAACCTTCTTAACCCTTAAAGGGCTGAGTTGATTTCAGCCAGTCTTAAAACTGTGACACCTAGCCTGTGATAATTTGTTTAAAAGAGCTCCTGTAGGAGCTCTTTTAAACAAATTACCACAGGATAGGTTTTAAAGGGCCTGTTTCAGTTTGAATTTAAAAACTAAAATGAGCTAATATTGTGCCCAGCACCTTAAAGGTTAAGGAAGATATGTATGCTTGATACTGTATTCCTGTATAAATCTTTATTTTTGTATCACAATACTAGAGAGGTTACTTTTATGATGCTCAAATCCCTGAAGGTTTTAAAGTGGTCAAATGATGTAGATCGCAGTGTCAGACAGACATGAAATATGATGTTAGTCTATCAGTTAATAGGAACCCGACAAAACAATTGCCAAGTGTCTAGACAATGCTCTATGCAAGTTTTTATCTTCTTTATGATCTTTGGCAGCGGCCATTCAACCTTTAAGGTTATGTTGTTTAAAAAGTAATCAAGCAATGCATCTGCATGAAAAAAATTATACCCAGATTCTAACTTAATAAATCTCTCACAACACAGAAAAACCAAGCTCTTATACCAAGACTCTCACTCAATAAATCTCTCACAGTACAGGAAAAAAACTAAGCCATTAATACAGAAAAAACCCAGCCTTATACCCAGATTATCACGCAATAAATCTCTCATAATACAAAAAACCTAAACCCTTAATACAGAAAAAACAGCCCTTATACCCAGATTATCACGCAATAAATCTCTCACAATGTGGAGAAAAAAAACATGCCCTATTATTGTAAAAAAGTATGAAACTTAACCCTTATAGTGCTGAGTTCAACACATGTCAGTTTTAATTTCGAAACTACAAATGAAATAGGCTGTTAAAAACCTATAGGAGCTCTTTTAAACAAATTATTGCAGAAAATGTTTTCAACAGAACAAGGTGGTAACAGTTTTGAGTTAGCATATACTCATATCAGTTTAGCCCTTTAAGAGTTAACAAAATCTCTTTACCTACCTAAGGTCCTTCACTTCAACCCCACAAATATGTACCTCCCCTTTTCTCCTTAACATGCTTGTCGTATTACAGGTATATTCCTCTGTCAAATGTTTTATCTAAATAGACTGTTGTAAACCTATCCTATGGTAATTTGTTTGAAAAGTATAATATGTTCACAGGTTAAAGTCAAATTTAATTTATCAGAAAAAAACCTGGATCCAAAAGAAGGTATCGCTTGATATAAGCGATATTTCCCAGGAGATATTATCACATCTCCGGCATGACATTATACTCATTGTCTCCTCACTGCGACATCACAATGGGCATGCAGCAGTATTGTTCTGGCTCACAGCAGCAAAACAAAAATGTCAATCAAAACATTTACAAAATGACCGATTTATGTCACAGAATACAATTGAACGATATTAGAATTCCACCTTTGTGTGTCCTGATATTAAATATATTAACACTTATTGATGAAACATTTATCAACTTGTGTTGATAGGTTTAATATCAGAAGACCCTCATGTGAGATTCTCTATTTATCACTATAAAATCTAATGATCACACAAAAACACAATATGCAGGAGTTCTTTTAAACAAATTACCCCAGAGTAGGTTTCCAACAACACAAAATGGTGACAGTTTTAAGACTGGCTGAAATCCACTCAGCATTTTAAGGGTTAAAATTTAATATCAGGAAAAAATTTCGATAAAAAAAAAAAAATTCCTGACCGACCACCCTAAATTTTAAAGACATGTAATCGAAAACACAACCTTTTTTTTGTTTGGCCTAATTTGTACACAGCAAGCAGGTAGGAAATTAACCTCTCAACTGACAATGGGAGTCAGTTAAGGATAGAAGGTGTCCAGACAACCTTAGTCAGCTTTAAAGATGGGATTATAAATGGTCTCCTCCCAATTAGAACCCCTTGAGTATTTACAGACAGTTTGCCCAAGATTTATGGTCAGAATATACACATATCATTCCCCTTTTGGGCACATCAGTCTTTGTCAATATCTAATCTGAAAAGATACTTCAAGAAAGTTCATATACACATTAATCTTGTAACACGATTCAAACTTGGGAAGTATTACTTGATCTTGGGTGCTTTCCGAGAAAATGGCAACCATGTCTTTGTAAATCAATAAATTGAAGGGGAATATTCATTATTCAAATGAAAGTAACTTCCACTGACATTATATTTTGACATAAAATTCTCATATTCATAAGATTCTGTTATATTTATTCTGAAGCTGTATTTTAATGTACATGTCCTACAAATCATCTTTGCCAAGAATTATTAATGATAAATATCAACTCAGAGAATAATCTAAATCACTATCTGTCAGGACAGATTCCACTGGACATTCTGGTAATATGAATATAGAAGCTGTGTGTATGAGCCACCGAAATTCAGTGATGGCATCTGGTGTTTGTGTAATCAGTTTTACTCTGATAGGACTTGAAAAAAATATTTACCTATGTTAAAGACAAATGTTCAACTTTGCTGTTAAGACATATCCTATGAGAATGGTCAGTTTTGAGTTAAGCAAAGCTAAACTCAGTACTAAATGAGTAATTTAGGGCTATAATTATGCTATTAAAGTATCAGATAAATAAATTATGTCATAATTTTCAATTGTAGTCAGAAACTGAAAGGTCAAATTGGGTGTAATGTCATGAAGATTCAAGAGAAACCAGATCACCCATATCAAGAATTTCAACCATTGGTGCATCTTTAGTTCTGCACTTAACCCTTATGGCAATGAAATAATTCAGTTGGGACAAAAACTATGGTCAAACAAATTACTAAAGAATGATCTTCAACATCCTATTTAGTTTCGAAATTTCGACGCTGAAATCGACAAATAGCGCTTTAAGGGTTAGGATATGATGAAATAGAAAAACAAAATTTTAGAATTTGATTATTTGTCATAACCACATAAATCTGTTTCAGAATGAACAAATTATTCCGCTCGCAAATCTTTCTTCAAAGGAGGCAGTTGTATAAAGCAAAAACAAACAGACAATATTTCACTGTGGAATGGCATTATACTACCCCAACTTAGTCCAACAATAGATCCAAGCTATCAAAATTTACCATCTACTACCCTGGCTCTTTGATCCAGATCATAAAGTGAACTGTTATTACATCATAGGATGATTTATATAGCAGAATGATTTATACCACAGAGAAAATCAAATTACTGATAAATTCAAAGATGCACGAAGCATGAAAAGTAATCTTGTCTGGGTTACCCCGAACAACCTTAACCCTTTAAAATGCTAACATTATAATAAATTTTATGTCCAAATTCAAAATTGGCTGTTTTATTACCTATCCGGTGGTATTTTGTTTAAAAGAGCTCCTTCCAGGAGCTCTTTTAAACAAACTACCACAGGATAGGTTTTTAAGATTTGTGATCACAGTTTCATGTTCTTTAATTCTAAAGTTAGAACAATTAAGGGTTAAG
>JAULCD010040517.1:0-12396 GCA_032361085.1 Calliostoma canaliculatum | reverse complement strand
AACATGCACATTAAAAAGATTCCGAGAGCTCAGCATCACGCTCAGCAGTAGAGAACTGTTCCACACGGCTGTGAGGATGGGTTGCAATGCTAGCATCACCAGTACCAGCCGAGACTCGCAGGTTTCACAGAGTCACACCTGCTGTAAAATCTGACCGCCACAATATCACTGAAACATAATTAAAAATTAGCGTTAAACCCAAACTTATTCACTCACTCACTCACTCACTCACTCACTCACTCACTCACTCACTCACTCACTCACTCACAAGTCCATATTCTATTCTTTGTGTTTGACTGAAACCTTTCCAAGTCTACGTCATATTAGTGACGACTCAGGATAGATCTGTCTCAAGAGCCCTTTGAAATATATCATCAGAAGTTTGGTTAAGTTTCAACATTTTGACATATTCTCCCTTGGGTGCCATTTCACAAAGTTGTCTTAAATTGATGACATCGTAAACCATGTCCTTGAGGTAATGGTTTGGCTTACAAACGTCAAAAATTGTTGTAAACTATGCACTTTCCAAAGAAAACAATTTTTGGCATTTGTAAACCTAAACCTGTGGCCTAGTGAAATGGTTTATAATGTCGTACATTTACGACAACTTTGTGAAACAAGGTCCAGACCGTCATATACTGTTATCACAGTATCATAATTGCAATCATTCCTTGTCACCAACCAACATACTTGTAATGTATTTGTCACAAAGAGAATATGGTTAGAATATGGTTAGGTTATAAACATATTTTTATTTATTCTTAATTTCAAGTATTTTTGACATCCCAGTAACTCATAATCATTCTTTTTGACTAAGAACAGACATTTTGATGTAATCAGGCGGTATAGTTATAGATTTAATGATGAGGATCAGTCATTGTCATATCTTGTCAACAAAGGTTACCATGACAACGGAAAGACAAGACTACTTAATGAAGTTAGATGCACACTAATGTGTAAAAAAAAGGAAAAAAAAGAAGACAAATTGATTTTCGAAGTAAAAAGGGACTCCTGTTAGGCGAATATGCATTAAACTTTATAATAAAGTTGCAATATGAATGTGACATTTTCGAAATGGCTTATTCGTAATATTTCCGATGGGTATTTATTAATTTGATTCTTGAATAGAACTAATTTGTAATGCTATGTATGTCCCGGGTTATGAGAAATCTGATAATGACGGTTGTAATGAAAGATCAAAGTTTCAATTTACGAAGGTTTTGATTAATAGGATGACATCTGAAGGGAGATGTCTACGATATTAACTCTGAAAGGCTAAAGTTAGTCGGGACTTAACCCTTACCGTGCGGTATAGTTTTGGAGAAGTTAACCTGAGTGGTGAGTCCTGGAATTTTCAAAGGTTTCGTCTATCCTAATTAGTTCCCCACTCAACATTACTGCCCGTCTGTCCATGCGGCTTACCAGGATATGTCCGTGAGTTGCACGTTAAGGGTTAAAACTGTTAACCTTGTGTTGTTAACCCTTAAAGTGCCGAGTTGATTTCGGCCAGTCTTAAAACTGTGACCACTTTGTGCTGTTGAAGACCTATCCTGTGATAATAAAAAAAATCCCAAAAACTTCAGTTGAAAACCTGTCCTGTGATATTTTGTTTAAAAGAGCTCTTTAAACCGAATTACCACAGGAAAGGTTTTCAACAGCCTGTTTGGATTGAAATTTGAACGCTATGGGAAAATGTTGTGTTCAGTACTTTAAGGGTTAAAAACCTAATCTGTGGTAATTTGGTTTGAAGATTTCTTTTGATCAAATTACTCAGAACAGGTTTCCAACATTCTATTTAAGAAGGCAAACGTCCTTAGCATATATGGGTTAAAAATTCAACCTTTAGGTCGCCTGAGCGAATGCAAACACTGACGTATGCTTGCAACTAAGTTATCATATACATTTATACTGAGTGTATGTTTGCAGCTAAATTATCACATACATTCACACTGAGCAAAGGCAATTTGCGAATTTGCGGAGCAAATGCAAACAATTGCGCCAAGGGGCATTTGATTAAGATTTTTAATAGGCATATAAAAGTGTGGAACATAAGTCTAGAGAACTTTATAGATGTCAACTTCTTTATTTGGCATGAGCATTCACCTGATAAAGGGGGTAAAATATACTCTGAAACGTTAGGCTTATGCCAAATAAAGAAGTTGACATTCATTAAGGTTTCTAGACTTGAGCATTTGTTTGTCGATCTCAAGTGGTTTCAAGAAAAACCTCAGACAGAAATAGAACCAAAATAGAGCATGTGTAACTGAAGTTTACACTATTCAGACTATAAGCATGTGTAAGCGTACTAGAGTTGCTTTCGCTTATTTTGAACAGTTGTTGCGATCGCGTTTATGTTTGCGTTTGCCTTTGCATTCGCTCAGTGTAAACACGACCTGACAGTGCAATATCAACATTTGTCTACTTCACTGTCCAAATTTGAAAATAAATAGTGTTAACCCTTACAGTGCTGAACTGGGGTGAGTACAACACTGTTACCACCTTGTGTTGTTGAACACCTTTCCTGTAATAATTTGTGTAAAAGAGCTCCTGTAGGAGCTCTTTTACACAAATTGTAACGGGTAAGGTTTTAAACAGCCTATTTAGGTTGAATTGACAAGTGTTGAGTTAGCACTTTAAGGGTTAAAAAACCAATCTTGTCGGAGCTCTTTGAAACAAATTATCATAGGATAGGTTTCAACAGCACAAGATAGTTGCAGTTTTAAGTCCTACAAAACTCATTTCAGCATTGTGAGGGTTAAGGATTTAAAACAATTTCATACTCAGTAGTTTTTCTGCATGTTTAGGCATTCGTAAATTGGGAGACACAGACCAACAGTAAATCTTCTGTAAGGGATGTTAATTTTGACACAATGTTTCTCGCCTCGAAAGAAAATGGCTATGAGGGTAGAGTGTTTTTTACGATAGTCTCAAGCTGAATTCTGGGCGACAAATTTGATTAAATCTGTCTTTTTTTGTGTCTATTTGTGGAGAAAATCTTGTCTGTGTAGTTTCACTGACTGTACACTGCAGCTGCTATAGGGACAGCGTATTAGGATTGGTTTCACAATCGTGGATTTGTTCCATTTTTGGCGTTTGATTTAATCAAACTTGCCTACTAGGTTACATTTGTTATTGACTTACATTATTTATGTGCGATGTTGGACTTTTAGAGTAATACATTATTGAATGTTGATTTGTAAGTTGTGATTGTAAGGTTTGGCTTTCAGAATAATAAATTGTTAAATGTTATATATTTGTAGGTTTTGAAATTTTTTTTATAACACTTAAAGTGCTGAGTTGTTTTCAGCCAGTCTTAAAACTGTGATCACCTTGTGCTGTTGCAAACCTATCCTGTGATAATTTGTGTAAAAGAGCTTCTGTACGGTTAGTTTGTAAAATCATTGTAAACTGTGACTTTTCAGCGACTCTGTCATTTGTAAACCGAACCTTTGACAAATTTTATTTTGACTACAATTTTTCAATTGTGACAATTACTGAATTCATAAAAAAAATCTGATATTTTCAACTACTTCAACAAATTGTTGCAAAATGTTCACATGTTTTTGTTTTTTTTAAATTCATCTTGTGCATAATCCCTGACTTGAATCTGTGACCAACTTCTTGTGTTTTAAAACCAAACAAAAATAAGTTATTGAAAACTTATCCTCTGGTAATTTGTTTGAAAGAGCTCCTGAGGGGAGCTCTTTCAAACAAATTACCATCAAATAGGTTTTAAGTGTATGTTGTGATTAAACCTTTGATGTGGATATATTGTAATGTGCAAATTTGGCTTCTTGTACTGAAGAGTTTGCTTTTATAGACTAAAACAACTTTCTTTTGTTTCTTCAAGGTTCAAAGAAACCTAAATTTAACTTTTCACTCAGAAAACTCAAATTAGTTTTCTGTCGTAGAAGACGTAATTTCGTATAAAGCTTCATTTCAGTAAGTGCAGAAAAAAAGCAATAACATATCTCGGAATGTGATGAAAAGGGCAGATTACTCCTTATTCAGCACCGTCCATTTCATTATTAATTTTGACAAACCAGCAAAAAAAAATGCAAAGAAAAAAATATTTTGACATTTTCGGTGTTGCATTGCTACTTTAGTTTTTACACTTTTATCACTTGAGTGAAGAATTTGGTAAATAAAAAGAAGTCGTCATAGGGCAGAAATTTCATTTCTGATATTTGAACAATGAAAGAATGATACGAAAGAGAAGGTTGGAAAGTTGTTTAGATCGTGCAGGATATTCAAGGCTTCGTGAGCTTGCGTGATTACGCAAAGTTAGGAAGGTTTTAGTCCATTTCCTAGACTGTAGAAGCAATTTTGTTCACAGATGATGAGAAACATTCACGTTTCAAAGCCAATTACTGTATTGTGAATGGATGTGTTGAAGCCGAGTTGGATGTATTGAGCCCTTAAAGTGAAACATTTGCCTGTTTCAGTGTCCAAATTCCAATCAACTATTGAAAATCTATTCTGAGGAAATCTGTTTAAAAAAGCTCCTGGGTCCCGTTACTCAAAGCGATCTTCCCCTAAAATGATCATAAGTGCTGAAATATAACATTGGCTTATGACTGTCGTGAAGCAGAGATCGCTTTGGAACCGGTGCCATTTGGCACCGGTTCCAAATCGATTTCTGCACGACAGTCGTAAACCTATGATAAGAAACATCACCACAGGACATTGTTTTAAGATCACTTACGATCATCTTAACACAAAGATCACTTTGAGGAACGGGCCTGAAGGATAGGTTTTCAACAGCACAAGGTGATCAGTTTTAAGTCCTGCTGAATTCAGCTTTCCAAGAGTTTAGAGTGGTGGGTTTGTTGACATTCAATGAAACTGTTTTGTTGGCGTCTGCTACCTATATTTGTCGTCTGCTCCAGAATAGGTTCTCAACAGCAGAAGTGATCACAGGTCCTACTAAAATCAATTTAGCACTCTAAATGTTAAAAGTAGTAGTGTTTGCCGGCAGTCGCAGATACTCTCTTTTTCGTGTCTGCTACTTATATTTGTCGTCTGCTCAAAAATAGATTTTCAACAGAAGGTGATCACAGTTTAAAGTCCTACTGAAATCAATTCAGAACTCTAAATGTTAAAAGTAGTAATGTTTGCCGACAGTCACAGATACTCTATTTTTGTGTTTATCTATATTTGTCGTCTGCTACGTATAGTTGTCGTCTGTTTCTGAGCCAAGGATGGAAGAAAAAGAGTAGACTGACCGGCCATTATTTCTAAATACCATCTGGCTAAATCACCTTCCCTTGGGACAAAAATCCCTTGCTGTTAATTCAAGTAAGGGGAGACAGGCATCTGAACTTTGACCTTCTGCCAGCCAATCGAAGACCAAGACAATGCGAGTCCCCGGAAGTGATCAAACTGTACCCCTGAGAGTTTGGATTATTATTTCAATACAGATGAATTCTGATCCGTAATATTTCATCAAGTTGTTGTGGTAGATTGTCTTGTGAATCGTGGAAAGGTCAAAGATACGAGGTTCAGACAGTCTGTGTTGGTTGTTCATTAATTACAAATATGAAGAATAGATGGGCAGGTGCCCTGGAAAGCACCTTTTCTTGAGTCTGTATAATGTAAAGATTAACCCGAGATGTAACTATATCAATCTGAGAACTTCTTTGATAGGCATTTTCTAGAAGTTGATGTGATGAACAATCAAGGTATTCTATGGATATTAACTTCTTTATTGCAACTTGGGTACAAGTTGCAATAAAGAAGTTGATATCTATAGAATACCTTGATTGTTCACTGATTCTGAAATTTCACTGCTTCTTCATTCAAAACCGAGACATCGAAACATAACTTTTCAAAAGAGTCCCAAGCATGTTTAAAGTTATAAATTACGAGTCCAAAGAAAAGATAGACAAAAGTTTTGGACAGCATTTCATGCTGAGACTGTTTGACATTAACCATTAAAGTGCTGAACCCAAGACTTGTCAATTTCAGTTTCCAAGCTCCGACCTAAATAGGCTGTTGAAAACCTTTCCTTCAGGAGCTCTTTTACACAAATTATTACAGGAAAGGTTTTCAACAGCAAAGGATGATAACAGTTTTGAGTTATTCTAGCCCAAGTTCAGCACTTAAAGGGTTAAGATGATCCTGAAACTTTACCACATACTTCATCAAAACTAAAACCATGACAATAAAATAAACTTTCTGAGAAAGTCCAATGCGTGTTTAAAGTTATTAGTTACAAAAACAAAGAATAGATGAATAGAATTTTCGGATACCCCTTCGTAGTACTACTGTGTGATACTTCATCAACACAAAAACCAAAACAATAAAATAAAACTTTTCGAAAGTTTTCTATGCATGTTTATTGTAATAGATAGCACATATAAAGAAAACATAGATGAAAGCTTTGGATAAATAGCATCCTGTCTTCATAATATGGTGATTAACCCGAGACTTCACCACAAAATCTATCAACACGGAAACCGAGACAATAAAACTTTTCTCGAGTTTTTTTTACAAATGTTTGGTGTAATAGATTGCATATGTAAAGAATACATAAATAAAAGCTTTCAATAGCATCCTGTCTTCATAATATTGTGATTAACCTGAAATTTCACCTCAAACTCTTTAACACGGAAACAGAGACAATACAATTTTTTGAGAGTGTTCTACACATGTTTCGTGTAATAATTTACACATATACAGAATAGATAGAAACTTTAAATAGCATCCTGTCTTCATAATATTGTAATTAACCCGAGACTTCATCATATGCTCTTTCAATACTGAAACCCGAGACAATAAAATTTAACTTTTCGAGAGTTTTCTACGCATGTTTGGTGTAATAAATTACACATATAAATAATACATAGATGAAAACTTTGGATAGCATCCTGTCTTTATAATATCGCGATTAACCCGAGACTTCACCTCAAACTCTATCAACGCAGAAACCGAGACAATAAAACTTTTCGCGAGTTTTCTACGCATGTTTCGTGTAATAATTTACACATATATAGAATAGATATAAACTTTGAATAGCATTCTGTCTTCATAATATTGTGATTAACTCGAGACTTCACCACATACTTTATCAACAATAAAACCGAGACATTGAAGTGAAAAAAATTTCGGAGAAAGTCCTGTGCGTCTTTCATGTTTAGTTTTGGATTTGGAGTTCTGTCGATGAATATGGAGTTCACTGTAACTCTTAAAGTGCTGAACTGGCAAAAATAGGGTTTAAAACTCTTAAAACCTATCCTCTAGTAGGGGTGCAACGATACAGTTATTCCATGATACGATACGTATCTTGACACACAGAAAACGATACGATACGATACGATGCATATCTCGATACGAAAGGATACAATTATCTAAAGAAAACATTACTAAAAGCAACAACAAATCACTGAAATCATCATATCTCTTTAATTTCAAAGTCTTCACACAGACAAAATTTTCAATTTCTAACAGTTAACTTGTTTGCGAGACTGTCTTTTCATTTAACAAGGTAATATAGTTATTTATCAATTTAATTCATTAAGTCATATTTTAAATACTTTTGTATCAGTATTTAGTTTCAACTGAATCGTGTATCATATTGCAACCCACATATCGCAGTACATCGGGATTTCGATGTGTCGTTTTACCCTTAGTCCCAACAACAACAAAAAACACTGGACCAATGGGGTGCGCTTGTTAGTTTTTGTTATCCCCCTGGCATGTAATATAGGGTGTATGGTAGTCATCTGGTGTCTGGAGGTCCGTATTTACTTTCTGGAGCAGATTTTAAAAAGCGTTCAATATTTTCAATCAAAACTTTGTATATTATTAAATGAAGTACTGAAGATGTGCCTTTTCCTTATTTCAGGATTTTTTTAATGAAAAAAATCTCTTTTTTGCTGGGGGATATGTCTTCTTTCTGATTATTCTTGTTTTTGGGAATGTGCATAATTTACAGTTTGAAGGACGTCCATGTATATTTTACGTGAACATTTGGTGTTTGATGCATGTTTTTATAATAACAGCAAATATTTTTTGGATGTTCTCCATGAAAGTTCATGCATGACGTTCAGTAACATCGAAGCAATTGTAGATAACTTTCTGGTAAAAAGCTACTACTTAACCCTTTTAATGCCAAGCTTAATATGCTTCAATGTTTGAATTCCCATCTTAAAATGCTGTTGAAAAACCTATCCTTTGATAATTTTTTTAAAAGAGCTCCAACAGGAGCTCTTTTAAAAAAATCATCAATGGATAGTTTTTCATTAGCACAAGATTGATATTCACAGTTTAAAGTCCTACTTTTTGGCACTCTAAGAGTAAAAGTGTGAAGAGAACTTATGAAAAGTGACTTTTTTCCAAATAATAATTTGATCAATTCTTTAACCATCCATTACCCTGACTCTGAGTGTCAGATAAAACCATGTTGGCACAAAACTTGATGCGTTTCCGAGGCAAAAAGCTTCATTGTGAGATATAATTTTTTGTGACGGTGTAAGCAAACATCAGATATTGAATGAATTGCAAAAAAACTGCAATCACTTACAAGCTTTATTGATGGAAAACATCTGATTTTTGTACTTGATTGAATGCAGACTTTGGGATCTTCCCGAGTAAACAGACTTCAATTAACCTTTAAAGTGTTGAATTGATTTTTGAAAGACCTAAAAATTTGACACCATGCTTTAGGGGTTAACTAGTTGTTAGTCAATTACATACTCAACTGTAAACAGCTTTATTCTGCGCCGTTAAATTATTGTGAATACCACACCAAAGACAATACTGCGGCGAGATATTTTTGTGAGTTGCCGTGTTGAGATCACTAGAAAAATGTATAGGAGATATTCAGCGGATTTACATTGGTTTGGTGAGATTTCCTGTGGAAATCTTATCAAACCAATGGAAAACTGCTGAATAACTTCTATACCTTTTTTCCAGTGGATGAACTCTTAATTAACAAGTAATAGACAGCTGATGCATTCAAGCGAGGTTGTGAAAAGACAGGACTACTGTGAAAGACACTAAATGATCTATTTACACTGCCATTTCTGATTATTGTGTATTTGTGTTTTTAATTTATTGAGCTAATCGTTTGCTCGTTTAACTCTGGTTACATGTTTTGATGACATGTTGCAATGAATAAAGTATGTTGACCATTGATTATTCAAACATATTTTCGCGCTTTAAATTTTGCATTCGCAAACTTCGCAATAATAAAACTGTCACAAAAATTTCCCTGTTCACAGCATTTAAGACATTAATAAGTTTTAGCAGAGTGTTGACATTTGTTAGTTGCTTATTTCATGAACCTTGTGAGTGAGTGAGTGATTGAGTTACGGTTAGAGCGCTTTACAAAAAAATTCAGTTATATCGTGGCAACTTTTTCAGCAGGGGAACACCTAGTGTGGCTCTGTCGAACATGCAAGTCTCGGCTGGTACTGACGAACCAAGGTTGATGCCCTATCTTTACAGCCCTGTGGAACTGTTCTCTCATGAACCCAAAATTGATGTTTGTATTTATGACATGAACAATTATCTTTTAATTTGATCGAAGTTGATATTTCTTCATGACCTTTGAACACTTCCTTTGCTGAGTTTTGAACCAAACATGTATAGAAAGCAAGGTCTAACTTTATAAAGCTCTTTAAAGGCTATAACATTTTAACCCTTACCATACTAGTAGCCTGATCCGGATATTTCCCTGAACTGCATGAACAGACAGGCAGTGTTGTTGCGTTGAGGCACTAATTGTGATAAGTGAAATCACGTAAAAAATTCCGGGACACGCCTCTCATGATAACTTCTCCAAAACTATGCCACACAGTAAGGGTTAACTTTCATCTTAGTGTTCTCGTTATGACCACTGAATTTTGACAAAGTTGATCATAAGTGCTGAAATATATAAAATGTTACAAAATGACCAAAATAAATTTAGTTGTAGCTTTTGAGAAATGGTTTATTGGTGCCAATTATTTTTCAGACAAAAATTATTTAGTTTTGAACTGACATGTCTGATCATCAAAATGTAGGGCAATAAATCAATTTTTCTCCCATCAACATAATCCAGATACTGCATGTAAAATCAGTACATTTCAGATACTTCAATTCTTTTAAGGACATTTAGAAGTGCTGGTACATAGTTCAAGATTTCTTGAAAGTCAAAGTTTTGAGGCATATGCTTGCTCCTTCATTAGGTCATTCACCTGATGAAGAAGCAATCATATTCCCCGAAAGGTATTTATCTGACAAACTAGAAGGTGACATCAAAGACATTCTGAACTGAACTTATTTAGTGTTGTTCACCGACGTTTGTTTTGGTGTAGATTTTTACAGCGTTATCAAACAGGTGATTTGATCTACACCGAAAGGTCGTTACTTAGCAACAAGGACTCGGTTATCAAGAAGGTTAAGAGGTCTTGGTAAGCGGAATGTGCATGAATGTCGCACAAAAGTTTTGTTTTAATGTATTCAACTCGTTTTCCCATGAAATGAAAAATTCATAAATTCATACACTTGACATAAGTCTTAAAAATACTTTAGTAAATATATGAAACGATGATCAATGTTTGCATTAACTAAACAATACCTTTAAAGCTATTGTTGAAAACAAACCCTCTTGGAATGTTTTTAAAGGAACTTCCGTAAGGGATTTATTTTAAATTAAACCATCAAATAGAAAGGTTATCAAATGTCATATAAAAAACCTAGCATCATTTTCAGATAGAAAATTCTAGTTTATCAAAACAGTTCTCGTGTTGCAGATACTTGAATACGAAATGAAGTGATATTATGTCTGCAAGCGAAATGTCAGGAAATTAGAGATTGACGTTAGTTCTGTTTCAAACCACATACCAGGGCCCCGTTCCTCAAGGTAATTTTGCGCTAATTTGATTGTAAGGGCTAAGATGTAACGTTGGCTTACGACTGTCGTAGCGTAGAGATCGTTTGGCACTGGTTCCAAATAAATCTCTGTACAACGCTAGTCGTAAACCTATAGTATTAGTAAGAAACAACTCCACAGGACATTGTTTCACAAATCACTTTCGATCAACTTAGCCTAAGATAGCTTTGGGGATCGGGGCCCAGTTGTCTATTGTGACAGCTACATACACGATTGAAACTGTTAGGATCTTTTTTCCTCATGTGATCAGTTTTCATTCTAAATGTGAACAATCAAAACGATATGGTGTCTAGTTTGTTTACCTTTGAAAGACAAGTGAGACAAAATATCGCATTATGTTGGTTTATATGTCTTTAAGCCTTCAAAACGCATTTTATAAAGTGTGTAAGATTATAACAAAGTTACTTATAATTGTCAACATCGTTTTTATCTTATTGCGACGTTTCGATAAAGTTTCTGACACTGTTATCAAGTATATGCTTTATAACGGCGTTAGAACCTACAAGACGTTGCATCAGACAATTAAGAAGTTGACAACCATAAGTAACTTTCTTATGTCATATTATCTGTTCTTTCAGATTTACTAGTTCAGTTTTGTTTGGTAATATCATAAAAAAATTGTGGACTGTAGCCATACTTCCTAAATTGCCATGTGGTGAATCCCGTCAGGATATCACCGTTCTTGTTAACCTGTAGAAACCCCAAACCTACTACAGCTGCTTCAACAAAACGCACTGGGCTTCGTTCTTCAAAGCGATCTTAGTGTTAAGATAATTGTAAGTGATTTTTGAAACATTGTCCTGTGTATTTTTTACCCACCGCAACACGTTTTTGCGGGGGGTATTAAAATGGACTTTGTCCGTGCGTCCGTGGGTCCGTGGGTCCGTGGGTCCGTGGGTTCGTGGGTCCGTGCGTCTATGCGTCCGTGCGTCCGTGCGTCCGTGCGTCCGTGCAAGCTCTTCTTTTCCGGAGCAGAACTTAAAAACCGTCCAAAATTTTTCAACAAAACTTTGTTGGTGGACCAATCAGGTGCTGAATTGGTGCCTTTTGCTATTTTTGGGAACTTTTGGATTTTTTTTCCTATGGAAACAGTTTCCAAAAGGGGTGCACTTCGTTTCCGTAGCAGAACTCGAAAACCGTTCAATATGTTTCAACAAAACTTTGCTGGTAGATCCATTGGGTGCTAAAGCGGTGCCTTTCGCCTTTTATGTTTGTCATAGGCTTACGACTGTTGTAGCGCAGAAATCATTTTGGAACCGGTTCCTAAGAGCGCCGATTTCAAAGCGATCTCTGCGCAACGACAGTCGTAAGCCAATGTTATATTTCAGCACTTACGATCAACTTAGCCCAAGAAAGTTTTGGAAAAGGAGCCCGGGTAGCTTTCTAAATGGACTCTTCCAACATTTGCAGTTCTGTCAAATTTATATATTTATACATATATATACTGTAAACAGTGAAATTTTTGCGTCGTGAAATTATTGCGAATAGCACACCATAGACGTTACTGCGTCGAGATA
>JAULCD010040406.1:0-12397 GCA_032361085.1 Calliostoma canaliculatum | reverse complement strand
ACGTCGCCCAAATTTCCTGTCATTACTAAGAATCCACCTGCTTCATCATAATTAGATCAAACTAAAAGGATAAGTCAGAGCTCCTCTAAGAGGGACCGAGTTATAGACACAAATGGGCATCATTTACATAAAACCAACGTTTTGTTACAAACTTAATCATGCAAAATCAAAAGTCTTTCAAGATCTCTTATGGTATCGGTAACGTAATAGTGGAGGTTTCCATGTTTCGTGGTCATGACTGATTCTCTTTTAAGATCTTTCAATGTTTCCAAACTAATGTCATTATTGGATGAGTGCATAACATGTTTTAAAAGCATTCGGCAACGTTTCGTTGAACAGTCCAATTTAGCATGTGGATTGTATAATGAGTTATCATTAGACTGGTGCGAACAAATCGTTGAAATTTATGCCATGATTTGGCAGAATAAAGCACAGAATGTGTTTTAGACACCCTGTCTGACTTAACAAAAATATCCAAAATTTAAAAAAAATATATTTTGTAAATGTCTAAACGAACATGTCAAGAATCATTTCAATTTAATTTTTTGAAATATCTAAAAAGGGATTAAAGTGCACTTAACTTTGTTTTAAAAAAACTGTTTTTCATAAAAGAAGATTGAATTTCAACAAATTAACTGTGATAAAATTGCAATTAAATTGTGTAGAACTACCAGTTACAGGTGTGTTGATTTGTTTAAAGTCCATGTATGTTACACGGTTGGTTAGATAATATAGAATTTGGTTCTTAATGGATATTCAAAAGTGCAAAACATAAGTCAAGAGAACTTTATGGATGTCAATTTAATTATTTTTTTGTCATGAGCACAACGTTTCGCAGCATAATCGTACTCTTTCATCAGGTGAAGGAGTAAGAATATACTTTGAAACATTGTGGTCATGTCAATTAAAGAAGTTGACATCCATAAAGTTCTCATGATGTAGCATTGCCTTTGTTAAAATACACATATCCCTGCCCCTAAATGTCTGTCAGACAGGAGTTGACACATAAGGGGGCGGTTTAAAAAAGCAGTCATACATTTACGACGTCATAAAACATTTCACTGATTTAGGTTTACAAATGCCGAAAATATTTGTAAACTGCACAATTGTCCCCACAACAACTTGTTTTTTGTAAGTCTTTTGGTCTGTCAGAACTATAAAACATTGAAAGCTCTGAATTAGTTTCCCTCAACAACAACTGCTCTGCCCTGACAAACCTCTATGGTTATGAGAGGATAGGTTTGAAACGGGTCATTACGTAAATACCAAGTTCAGGGCCCCATTCCCCAAAGCGAATTTAGGCTAAGATGATAGTAATCATTTTGAAACAATGTTCTGAAAATTTGTTTCTTATCATAGGCTTACGGCTGTAGTAGAGAAGAGATCGCTTTGGAACCGGTGCCGAATGGCACTTTTCGTTAGCAATCTTTGCGCTATGACAGTCGTGAACCAATGTTATGTTTTAGCATTTGCGATCAACTTAGCCTAAAATCGCTTTCTCAAACGTAGCATTACGTAATTACCAACGCAAAGCTCACCCTGTTCCAGGGAACGAATTGGTTGATGGGCCAGTGCTTGGCCAATCGCTTGTTTAAACTAATATCTAAAGTATAAGTTTTCAACATTGTCAAACAGAAATTATGACTAGTGGGCTATTGACAAATCAATATATCAAATTTACAGTGACATATCTTTAATGTGCAAGGGGAAAATGTTGCGCTGAATACTTATACATGGGTGCTAATGTTCTTGTAAAACACATTTGGTAACATTACAATTGTCATAATATATGGATAAAAGTGTCTGGTGTTGAAGAAAACATATGGTTAATGTTTATGAACATGTAGACGTGAGGAAGCGTTGTTCATGATTTTAAATGCCAGCTTCTTGTTCTTAAGTTCATGATGTTTCGGGCATAAGCTTGCTCCCTCATTATCTGATAAACAAGCAAGAATATGCCCCGAAAGGTCCTGAATAATATGATTGAATGGTCAGAAGAAGATAATAGTGACGGTTTGAGTTTTCTTTTTACATGCCTACACACAACATAAAGTGAGTATACAAACATAACGTCCATTAACCTAAGGAAATTAGTATAATAATCAAATTTCACTACTGTTAAATATTATTTTAACCTTGTGCGCTGAACTTATTTCAGTTAAATATAAAATTGTGACTACCTTGATGCTTTTCCCTTTCCCTATTCTTCATTATAGTAATAAGCGTGAAACATATAAAAAAATTGCAACAGAATAGCTTTTAAATATCATAAAATGATCACCAATTATCAATTATATTAATTCTTGTTAAACACCATCAAGGTTTATTTTTAACGTGGTTTAAACAAAGCCATAGGTGTACTTTTATGAACACATTTTGATTTGGTATGCATCTGCGTGAGTATGTAAAAATGTATATTTTGCAAACGTATTTAAGATTTATTTTGGAAGGGAACTTATCATTAAACTGTATGTCCCTTGTGACAGTTTAGTTTGTAATAGTAAAGTACACATTTTCTTTCAAGTGGCATGTCCTGTATATTTCCAAAATGCTATCGTTTTCAAATCAAAGTTTCTTTATCCATAGTTTAACTATTATTTCTAATACTCTTAAGAATAACTTTGTCAAGATAATTTCGTTTATTACACAAATATGTCCTAGACAATGTCTCGGTCAGGACATACTTCCCTCAAACCTAATTGTGTCTACAAATACATTAACTATCTTCAGGACAACAGAGAAAGATCTTAAAGTGTTGATGGCCATTGTTTTCACTGTACTATCTAATGTCAAACAAAGCTGAGATTTCAAATCGTATCACATGTAGTTTGTGTAAAAGAGCTCTTGGAAGGAGCTCTTTGAAACACATTATATAGGATATGTTTTAAATAGGCCATGGCTAAAATAACCTCAAGTACAACTATAAGTATTCAGCACTACAAGGATTAATTGTCAGTCTGACGTTAATGGAGTTTGATAGTAGTGCTGACCTACATCGGTCCGTGTTGCTCTGTGTTAAATAAAGGACGTCAATGTCGTATTGTCACTTTATGTTGTCTGTAGTCATGCTATAAAATGTCATCTTATCCGGACACTAACTAAACACATTGACCGTGTACTGCTATATTCTGCAACAGAAACAGAAACTGTGTTATTTTTAAGACACTTTGAATAGCACGAGACTTGTTTTGCAGTAACGTTTGCAGGAATGTATACTAGTCTGCATTGTGTCACTGTAACATATTTTAGAGACCAACTGACATTTGTTTGTATATGTTACTTTGTCAGTAATTGTATCCAATGCCCATCTTTTGTGTGCTGAGAATCTTTCTTGTGATCATATTTTTCCATAAAACAATGTCCATAATTTAAATTGTGTACTAGTTTATACTATAAATAACTTAAACTCGTTTTGTATTATTTATTAGAATACAAATAACGTTAAACGGAATTAAAAGTTGAAAACACTGTTTTTATGTTGCGATAAGCTCTATACAAAAATAAAGCTTAACGTTTTTGGACATGTGCCTTTAGCCATTATTAAGCAAATATTGTTCTATTCAAACATTCAAGGGTTAAACCCTGGGACTGTTAGGGCCAATTCGTAGTTGTTGTGTTAACCATTTTATCTTCATGTTTAATGATATAAACTTACCTAAGTACATTGATAGTTCGACAAAATATGTTCAAAATGAAAACCCTTTTTTCTGCAATCATGTAAAATTTGGAACAAATCCAAAAGACAAGTAATAGATTTTGGACAAAAACAAGTGCCAACCAATTTTGTTTATTACACAAATATGCCCCAGACATTGTCTCTGTCAGAACATATTTCCATCAAGCATAACTGTGTCTACACATATACGTAACTATCTTCAGAATAAAAGAGGCAGATCTTAAAGGGTCATACTTTTATCATTGTACCTGGAAGGAGCTCTTTTAAACAAATTACATGGGATAGGTTTTAAATAGGCAATAGCTAATACAGCCTTAAGTACATCTAAAAGTAGTTAGCACTTAAGGGGTTAATTGCCATTCTGACGTTAATGAAGTTTGATAGTAGTGCTGACCCACTTCGCTCCTTATTGCCATGTGTCGAATAAAGGACGTCAATTTCGCATTGTCAATTTATGTTGTCCATAGTAGTCATGTTATAAAATGCTATATTATTCTGACACTAACTGAAGATACTGCTATATTTTGCAACACAAACAGTGTTATATACAAGACAATGTGAATAATACGAGACTTGTTTTGCAGTAACTTTTTGCAGGAATTCTTCTACATGATGTCACTGTAACGTCTTTTAGAGACAGACTGACATAGTTGATGTGTTACTATGTCAGTAATGGTATCCATAGCCCTGATAAAAAAAAATCCATAAAACTTGATAATTGAAATTGTGTACTAAGTTAAAATGTTAATTACCTATTAAAAGCTTATTTTGTTCAAATAATTAGAACACAAATAACGTTAAACACAATTCAGCAAATAGTGCTCTTTTTTAACCACTCAAGAGTTAAACCCTGTTTAAGGCCAAATCACGGCAGTTATTTTAATCATTTTCTCTTCATGTTTGATAAAACATGTTTATAATAAACTTACATGCTTACTTTAATAGCTTGACAAATTGAAAACAAATGTTTGCAAACGTGCAAAACTTGCATACATCCAAAGCAAATTCATTGACAAGAACAAGTGCAAACCAGGAAAGGTGGTCGTTGCTAATATTAGCTTAATCGTTTTAGAAGAGGCCTTATAGGACGTTTGTATTCGCCTGATGAAGTCTTTGAGAAGACGTCTCAATGAGTTTTATTTAAAGGAGAGGACGACCGTTTCTGTTTGTAACTTGGTCTTTTGCCAAGGCGCTCTGTTTTCTTCTTTCGATTTGATACAGCACAAGGTGGTAACAGTTGACAAGTTATACTCACCCCAGCTCATCACTGTGAGGGTTAACTATATAACTTGGACAAGTAGAGTTTAGCCGCGGACAAGTATATTGTGTCTATTTACTTGTCCATGGACAAGTTTTAAACAATGGTATTTTCTTTTTTTACTTTGAATTTTTGTTTCCAAACTCAAAATAAGTCATTTGTTTCGTGAGTGGCGTCATAGATTCTGGCGCTTTATTGTAATTTATAAAAGCATATAAACGTTGTTGAACAAACCCAACACTTTTGTGGAAGATGACATTCGCAAATCAAACCCATACGGACAATATGTATAAAGTAAATTAGAAGAAAAGAATTACTTTATATCACATTATACAGTCATTTGTTGTTGCGATGTATCTGAACTTCAATATATCACATTATACAGTCATTTGTTGTTGCGATGTATCTGAACTTCAATGCAATAATTCAGGATTTGTTCAGGATATTTGTCAAGTTTATACCATTGGTCACGTAGTGTACATGAGCCAATTTTAGTGCTGTTAATTTGCTGCCTTTCCCGTGTATTCGAGATATTCTGGAGTTTACTTCAAATAAATGGTTAGAGGTGTGACTTCATAGATTTTAACGAATACAATTATTTATCCTTTAAATATATGTTCTCTATATCTTTTGGGAGACTAAACTCCTGTTATGTCCTGTTCTGTTGCACAAAGCAATTTTACGTTCAAGGTGTTATGTATCAGCACAAAGAATATTATGATCTCATGTTTAGTACAGACACAAACTCTAAAAGTATGTTGAGATTTCGTATATATTGCCAGGGAAAGAAACTTGGGATCAACGTTTAAATTAAAGACAGCTGCACTAACATCATACACCAATCAAAACAGTGTGTTAAGTAGCCCAGTCAGAGGTGAGGTCCACATGTAATGGACCACACTTTGCTTCTAGTAACAGTTTTGTCTGCCTCATAAAGTTGTATAAATTGGTCATATGTTGACGTTTAAACACCAGACCACGAACCCTCACATAAATAAGAACTAACAGCTTTGTCTTCCTCATAACATTTATCTTCTCGGGTCTGGGGTTACCGTTCAATTACCCGGCCACTATGTCTTACATCAAACTTGATGCAATAGCATTGCCTGTCTCATAACGATCGTCTAGGTACTTTCGTTTGAGAGCATTTATGATGGATGGGAGAGACTCTGCATCCCAACAGATAACATGACCATGAGTACGGAAAGGCAAAGTAACTAACCAGGAAGCACTAAAGTAAGTCATGTGCTTCTGTTTCATTTAATACATGTCTACATTGCACGGACAGTGCTTGTTTAATAACCATAATAAACCTAACATGTCTAATAGCAACAGTAGTCTTTTTTGTGGTAATGTGTTTAAAAGAGCATTTGTGTTAACTTTTAAAAAGCTATCAAATTAAGACAACTGTCGACTGTATATTTTTGACATGCATTGTTTAATTTAGAGGTAACGGCAAGTTTATATTAAACCACGGGTGTTCCAAGAAGACGTAATTATACCCAGGATGACTGCTGTCATTGGAAAACTCGATCACATCAGTCCACCGATATTACTGAAATCACAGTCACGACATTAATGTGTCGAGGATGATGTACATTAAGATGTATTTGTACTTGATAGTTGGACTTGACCAGTGTTTGATCATTGAAATCACAGTAGTAGGCTTGAACATTTAGGTGTAACAAAACAGCAAGGCAACACCTTACTTCCTTAACGTACATTGAGTTCGAAATACATTAGATAGGAGCATCTTTGTAAAGCGGTGACACGTCCTAAGCGTTTTAACTCTGCAAGCACAAGGCGAAACTAAGCCACTGACAGTAATAATTTAGTTATGAACATGTCCATGCTTAGCTGATTTCAAACTTAATACTTCATGGTGAGTTGGTGCAAATACAGGTATTCAAACTCATGACCAGGGCCCCGCTCCTCAAATGATCTTTGGCTAAAGTGCTAGAATGTGACACTGGCTTAAGACTGTCTAGACCGGTTCCAAATCGCTACGACAATCGTACACCTATGATGAAAAAAACCCAACAAATCCACGGGGACAATGCTGCAAAAATCACCTACGTTCAACTTAGCCTAAGATCACTTTGAGGTACGGGGCCCTGGCCATTGTGGTTACATACTAAAGGATAAGAAGTGGACACAATTTTTATTTTTTAATTCAAGTTTTTCAGCAGCAGATTAACAATGAACAATGTAAGCTTTGTCCTGGTACATCAATGTTGGTCATCTTGTTTGCTTTTAATCAGGTGTTTTTATAATTCCTTTTTGTGATGAAAGCTTTTTGTTATATATATTGGCAATCGACAAATAACACAAAAATCCGTACTTCGTGTTCTTACGTTTCGTATTGTCATTATAACGTGACAAAAAGCTAAAATTTGTTTGTTTCCACTATCTCCCACATCATTTGTGTTTAATACTGTATTAAATACACGATGATATGTTTTACTGCATTATTAAGTCGTATAGTGCAGAATTAATTTTAGTTCAATTTAAATCTGTGATCACAACGTACTGTTAAAGACATATCCTGTGAGAATTTTAGAAAATAACTCACTTCATAAAAACATTCTTACGTGGGTTTTTTTCAATAGCCCTCTGGCATTAAACTTAAGACAAAAATAAACATAGAGTAACTCGTGTTTTAAGGATTATTCAAGTTGTCTGGTGCAAGTCAATATGTCTAGGATTAACATTATCACATGACATACTAAAGAAAATATCATGCACACTCCCACTCAAAAGATGTAATGTAATGTAAACATAAATATGTTTGTCATTAATTAATCTAAGAATCCATAATACTATTAATAATTCATGATTTACAGCATTTGCGGAGTGTGACAATCTTCAAAAACGTTCCTGTTTACAATTTATCTGAAATTATCCGAAGAACAACATATTTTTTAAAATAATGTCGTTTGTTAAACAGCTATGTCCCTAACGCTGTCTTTGTAAGAATTAAAACAAACAAACATATTTATATCTACAAATATACTTAAATATTTCCTAGATTTCAGAAGACAATCTTAACCGTTAACATAATGTTGCTGTCCAATGTGCAGCATAGCTAAACTGTTAAACTGTCGTTGATTTTGTTTAAACAAGCTAAATAGGATAAGTTTTAAATTGACTAAGGCTAAAACAAACTCAAGTACAGCTTGCTTATATTAGCCTTACTAAGGTTAATTGTCACTCTGAAGTTTGATAGTAGTGCTGACCTACATTAGTCCGTATTGCCATGTGTCGAATAAAGGACGTCACTGTCGTATTGTCACTTTATGTTGTCTGTAGTAAAATGCCATGTTATCCTCACCAAAACTAAATATATTGACAAAAATACAACATGCATTAACCACAAACAATGTTATATAAAAATCCAAATAGTTTCTGTTATCAAATATGACAACATGACTTGATATTTCGCCTCGTGTCAATATATTTGATATCAGGAGACATAAGGGTGAGCTTCTTTATATGACACACATACATTATTTTATAAATGTTTTACTGATTCGTATCTATTTTGCTGTGAGTCAGAACAATAAAGGTAAACTGGGTTTGGTGTCATGCTGGAGATATTCATATAATGCAATCACCTCTTTTGTGTCGATATCTCCTTCAAAACATAGGGTATTATAACACAAGTGTTATCTCTTGTAAATTCATATTAGTTTACAATACGACGAAATACTTTTTCAAAAACATTTACACATTTTGTGTAATTTTGTCATAAATCCTTTTTAGATAACAAAAAAACCCATGTCGTACTTTCTTCGTCAGTAATTGTATCGGATGTCTTGGCTAAGGCTGTTGAAAACCGTTCGTGTCCAATTTTCCCAACAATTCGTTAGAATACAAATAACGTTAGATGCAATGAGAAGTTAAAAGCAAAATATGTTTGTTGATAAGTGTAGCAGATTCACAAATTTAGTAAATGTACATATGCTGTTCTATTTGCTATTAGTGTAGTTAATAAAGTTACTAAATTTTCCCACCCTGAATACGCCCCCAGAACCTTTATGTTTTTTAGAACAGCCACAATCCCGTGCTTGCACATGTGCTCATAAAATGTTTCTGCATATCTGAGTGTAAACATGCGGTAAATAGTCTTCCATTAATACAGTCAAGTGTTCAACCCTGTGACTGGTTGGGCAAAATTATAAAAATAGTGTTAACCGTTTTGTCTAAATATATGATATATACGTTGATAATAAACGTACATGCCTTATTGAGTAGTTCGACAATATGTTTTCGAAAATTAAAATACTTATTGTTGCAATGATGCAAAACTGCAATCAATCTGAAGTAATTTCATAGATAGTTCAAGATTTCTTGGAAACGTCGTGAACTTACATGTACAAACAAACCAGATGTTAACATCCAAGACATCTTGAACTATGTACCACCACTTCTAAATGTCCCTAAAAGAATTAATTCCATAGAGTTTGAACGAGTGCCGACCAGGACAAATGACAGTTTCTAATATTTGGTCAATTATTCTCGAAGAGACCTGGCAGAACGTTTTGTATTCTAATTAAGTTTGTGAAAAGACGTTTCAAGGGGGTCCAGTTAAATAAGAGGGTGACTGTCTGTGTTTGTCACTTGGTAATGAGCTTTGTCTCATTCTTATAGTTTGATTTATTTGTGGGAAAGCCGACAACAGCATCACTACTCGATTCGTCCAAGTCTGCCCTATTTACCACCATTACCAGGTCAGTGAAGTCAATGTTTTGGTGTATTCGTTTGTCGTAGACATGGCGAATTATACTACGTTTCAAATGATGTCCACTTTGTTCTATGTGTTGCTATTCACTCGGTGAGCCGTTTCCGTCCTCGTATTAACATCAAAGCAGGGGAAAGCTACTTCAAAGATGTAATTGACTTGACTGCCCTGCAAGTTCAAAGACGCATACGCGATATTCTGGGCGCCGTTCCTCAAAGCGATCTTCAGCTAAGATCATCGTAAGTAAGTTTTGAAACAATGGCCTGTGGAGTTGTTTCGTACCATAGGCTTACGACTGTCGTAGCGCAGATATCAATTTGGAAACGCGCTGAATGCCGTAAGCCAATGTTATAGTTCAGCCCTTACGATCAACTTGAGATCTCCTTCAGGAACTGGGCCCTGGTCAATACAGTATACAATACATAAGAAATACAAGTTTGTATCGGTTTTAGGACAAGACTGAGATTTGTCATTTGATAATGTTTTTTTTTATTTTAAAAATATTGGCTCTTTGAAGCAAAATGTAAAGTCATATTTAAAACATCAGACGTCCGCATATATTGTTTGTTATACAAATTAGAACTTTAACGTGCTTCACGTTTAATTACCACATATTTATTGTGATACTAATGTAATGTGCTCCTTATTTATAATGTACAATATCCATGTTAAACTATACATAAGCTTAGTACGAGATCCTAGATTTTTTGTCAACAAAATAATTTGGTTTAAACAGGACACCAGTTGCTTCCAAGAAGTTTAACACAAAAGCCCTTAAAATGAACGATAAAAATATTCCATCATTTTTTTTAATTTGTAAATTAGACCCGTAAACACAGTGTGTATGAAACTAGTTTAGTGGAAACCATATCACATTATACACTCGCCTTTTTTTTCTATTTATTTGTTGTGAAATGTAAGAAATTAAAGTTTTGTTCAAGATCAACTTAAAGTTTGTTATATTTAGGATTATACTCTCTAAAATAGTGAATATTTTATCGCTTTTCAGAGTCAGGCACAAAGTTGCCAAACTGAGCATCCCAAAGTCTTTACCATTAGACCACGTGGGACTTTGCTAAAGCGAAGTCCTGCTAATGATAGTTAAGGTGAAATCCTATAAAACCAATAAAAATCGACTGAATAGATAATTAGAATAGACGTTTAAACATTGTTTCCCAGTGGTTGACTTTAAACCTACTTTGTCACGGTCAAAACACCGTGATTCAAACGTATGACCTGGTCATTGTGGTTATATAAAATAAGATATTAAGTGAGCACATTTTTTAATTTGAAAAGTTTCAACAGTAAGGTACAATGTAAGCTTTGTCGTCGTAGACACGTGTTGGTCTTCTAATGTGTTTTAATCATGTGTTTTAGCTACCTCTGTCTACTTAAGATCAAGCTCAGTTTTTTTTTATACTTCTGCCATTAACAACTTCCACATTCATGTCTTGGGTCTTACGTTCTAATAGTGTTACTACAACGTGACGGAAAGCTAGCACCTAAATAGTCTCTGTTTAACGTACACCCACGACATTTATGTTTGAAACTGTATTAAATACACAATCAGTTGTTTTACTGCGGTAATAATTCTCAACGAACCGAATTGATTTTAGTGAAAATTAAATCTGTGGTACACATTATACTGTTAAATACTTTTCCTGTGGAAAATTAATTAAAAAAACTCTTTTAAAAAATTTCAACAGGGTAGATTTTACTTAGTTTTTGTACGTTGAACTTGCAAATAAACTACACCTGAAGCCTCTCGTGTTTTAAGGATTAATCAAAGTCTTCTGGTGCCTGTCAAAATCTCCAGGATTACACGTGTCGTTTCACAAAGACATCGTAACTTTACGACGTCATAAATCCTGTCACCATGTAGGTGCGTTTGGTCCACAAATGCCGAAATTCTTTGTCAACTGTTAATTTTCTAAAGAAAAAACTTGTTTATTTTTGGAACATGCACAGCTGACAACGACTTTGGCATTTGTAAGCCAATTCATTGTCCTAGTAACTTAATTTACGACGTCATATATTTACGACGCCTTTGTGAAACGGGCCCGAGGAATAAACTAATGTAGAAAATACCATTCACACACCTACTCAAAAGGCTTAGAGTATTATCTTTACATTTATAGATTCCTCCTGAGCATCAGAAACGTGCCACAGTTAAAAAAATAGAGTTTGCATCGACAATAAGGTTTTGGTGTTAAAATTAATTTAAAAATTCATATCGCATTTCTTTGATTTACATCAATGGAAATTGCTACACTTATCAAAATATGTTCATATTTAACACTTATCTCAAATAGCTTAAGGAAAAACTTTTCAACATAATTCGTTTATTACATAGGCCCCGTTCCTAAAAGCGGTCTTAAACTAAGTTGATCGTAAGTTATTTTTAATTTAATGTCCTGTGGAGTTGTTTCTTATCATAGCTTTACGACTGTCGTCGCGCGGAGATCGCTTGTAACCAGTGCCAAAGCAATCTCTGTGCTACGACAGTCGTAAACCAACGTTATAGTTTAGCACTTACGATCGAACTTAGCCTAAGATCGCTTTGAAGAACGTGTGGCCCATATATGACCTAGACTCTGTCTCTGTCAGAAAAAAATTCGATTAAACATAATTGTGTCTGCAAATATATTGACATATGTTAAGTACAATAGATGAAGATAGTAACATTTAACGTGTTGCTGGCAGTTTTGTGAAAAAAAATGTA
>JAULCD010040295.1:0-12397 GCA_032361085.1 Calliostoma canaliculatum | reverse complement strand
TACTAGTAATACCGCGCAGCTCTAGGGACAACAGTGCTGGATTAATAAATTTGAATAACAAATGTTAAAATCGTTGCAAATTGTACTTTTGAAACCATAATAGCATGGGCTATGTTTCAAAGCGATCTCTGCGCTACAACAGTCGTAAGCCAATGCTATATTTTAGCACTTAAGATCAACATAGCCTAAGATCACTTTGAGGAACAGTGCCCAGAACATACATATTTAGACCTTAAAGTATTGTTAAAATTGATATTGTTGAAGTGGATGCCACTTATTTATTGTATTTTGGTCTAGGCTGACGAGATAACTACAGGAATACATCGACAGTGATCAAGAGAATGTCATGCTGTGTTGTGTTGATGTATTTCAGTGACAAGTATTTTTGACAGTCACGTTTCCACTTTGTGCTCATCTACCCTAACACTTCACAAAATCTGTCAAAAACACGATAATTGTGTATTTTTATGCGAAAAAAACCCTACGCCATGACATTAATTTCGTAAAACTAAGAGATAATAATATGGAGAAATTTAGAAGTACTTTTTTACCTCAAAAAATAATATTAGGCCTAATGTGTCGTGTTAACTGTGATAATATTTTATTTTATTTCCTGTTTCCATACATTACGCCTTTTTCTAGAATCTGTACTTTTACTTTAAATTAACAATTTTTAGAGGGTCAACCTTTTGTGAAGTTAAATGGAAAACTCAGTTTGAATATTAAAAGGAACGAAAAGCATTTACTAACGTTAATGCATTGATAACTGGCAAGCATTTGTATGATTACTGTAAATCATGAAATTAACGCGACATGAAATTAATGCAAGGGGTCAACAGTATATTAAAATGCGACATAAATTAATGCGATCGTCCAAAATTAAAGTTAACCCTTAAAGTGCTGAGTAGGTTTCAGCCAGTCTTAAAAGCGTGACCGCCTTGTGCTGTTGAAAACTATTCCTGCAATAATTTGTTTAAAAGAGCTCCTGTAGGATAGGTTTTCAACAGCCTATTTTGGAATTTAACAACTAAACTCAGCAAGTGTTGTGCTCAGGAACTTAAGAGTTAATAGAGTCACAAAGCCAGATAAAAATGCGACATGAAATTAAAGCGAGCTTAAGTCGGACTCATTTTTTGCATTATTTCCATGCTCTTATTAATTTCATGATTTACAGTATGTGTTTGCAAATTTAAAGTATAAACATGTCCTATTCACCGTGTTCAACATAGTCATGGGCATCAAATGTGGTGATATAGCTAGAATATGACTGTCGAGGTATCCTATGGATATCTACTTCTTTATTACAATTTTCTGCGACGTTTCGATGTAGATACTAACGGCTTAATGAAGCTTAATAACAGTGTTAGTAACTATACCGAAACGTCGCACAATTTGCAATAAAGAAGTTGATGTGCATGGAATACCTCGATTGTCCATCACACCTGCTTCTAGAAAATGCCTATCAAAGAAGAATATGACTTTGTTGATCAATTATTTTAGGGACAGTTAGAAGTGGTGGTGCATAGTTAAAGATTTCTTGGATGTCAACTTCTGGTTTGTTCGCTGATGAAGGAGCAAGCATATGCCCCGAAACGTCGTGAACTTACGAACAAACTAGAAGTTGACATCCAAAAAATCTTGAACTAAATTTTATAAATGAAACTCATTCACCTGATGAAGGAGCAAGCATATCATTCACCTGATAAAGGAGCAAGCATATGCCCCGAAACGTCGTGAACTTACGAACAAACCAGAAGTTGACATCAAAGAAATCCTTAACTAGAATAACCCATTTGTATAGCTGACCACAGAGTAACAATACCATTGAAAATGACACTAATTTAAACTCTCTCATTCACTTTTACAACAAAGCGTTTTACTTGCAGACAAAACAGAAAAAAAGCAATGGTATGTCAAATAGTCAGTGATGATATTACCTTCATAAACTGCCACGTTGTTCATGTTACATAATCCCCAAAAACTGAAATCCATTGTCTTGACATCAAGTTTTACACTCAGTTCCGGGGATGTTGAAGATAGTTTCCACAAACACTTTGAGTGACTGGAAAGGAAATAGTTACAAAACCGTCATTAGGTAAAATCAGGTAAATATGCTTAATATTAAGAAGAACAAGAACAAAAACAAGAAGGTTTGAGTACAACTATATTATTTCTCAGTCTGACTCAAACAGATATGTGCCTAGTAGGGCTCTTCACACTGATTGCAATCAGTATAATACAAGTTTTTTTAAAACACTGTTCGTCCCTTTGTCAGAGTCGACTCACACGTAATGGCATCTTGTAACACAGCATTCATTAGGTTAATTTATAACTTTATACTTAGCCTGATACATACATTTACTCTCGCCCATCGACCCCAAGACGACAGATAAATATCACTTGTTAGTATTCCACTGTGTTTCACTCAAAGTGATGGTGAGGACTTTAAATGGTGGCAAGACTGATGTAACTCTGGTGCACTGGTGCACGTTGGCGAGACCCCAGTTATATCTTCAGTAATGAATGCAGTTCCATACCCCTCTTGATCTCGAAGTAAGCAAAAGACATTCTGTATGAGTCAGGCTAGGTAAAATAGGTAAATATAGTTTTTGCTCAGGTAAACAGAATAGAACAGGATCCGTTGACCAGGACAAAATTTAGCACCACTGAACATCTCTAAGGTGGATATTAGGCACCATACAAATTCATTATCATTGTCAATATTTAGTACCTTGGAAAGGGTTTTGGATAGTTTGGCGATGTAAGGTTCTGACGAGTAGAAATAGCAGTTAGTGTTGCGCTGCAGTTTGGTTCTGTAGTGAGAAAATAAAATCCAGTGAAACAATTTGCAAACAATAGAGAAAGCAAGTTTTGTCATGTCCTGTTAAATCTAACTATTTCTGTTCAACAAAACTGCAATAATCAAATGCATCTGCAAACAATCAAATACTATTTTCTTCTTAGCAAAGGAATAACTAACATATTGATTATATTTATCACCTTTGTCATAATTACTGAAGTTATTACAGCTTGAATACAGAGATAATAAGGACAGACAAACGATGCTCTTGTTAGATGACTAATTAAATCTATCATTCGCACTGGCTACAACAAAATGGTCAAAATGCTAATATTTGTCTTTGTTGTTCAAGCTATGTACGACATAAAACAGCTGTTTTTATTTTGTATTTGTTGACTTTGTGTATCTCGATACGTATCGTATCGTGGCTTCACTGCATGGTTGCACCCCTAGTCATAACTCAATTAAAAATCTTCACATGATTAAAATATTCGAACATTATTTAGGTATTCATGTCCTAAAGCCACTGACAATTTTTTTTTTTTATCTATGACAGTTTTTGAGAAAATTGTTTCCCATTATTTTAGATGGGCGGACAGAGTTCAAACCTATATATCCTCCATTTACTTCGTGGCTGGGATAATAATATGAAAACTATATGTATTTTTAATATCCAACCTATAATAACAAATATATACAGTGTATTATCATACCCAATACAGTCTGAAACTCCAGGCTAAATCCTCTGTAACTTTTTGTATGGTTGACACCTATCCTATATTCAATCCGCAGAGATGACGTGTAGACTTCAAGAACTGGCTTCTGATTACCACACCACTTGGCAAAGGCGACAGATCCGGAGTCTGAGGCTGAAAATAAATTACAACATACAAATGTCGATAATTTACTTCCGACATTCTGGATAGATGGGTGGATATGAGTCTTGAAGGTCTATCATCACCAGGTAATCATCGAGGCGAACTAGTCTGCCTAGCGACGCTAGTGATACCATGGTGAACGAATGTGGTCACTCAAGGTACCTGGTTTTCAAGCTGTTGAGATTGAAAATCAACCTCATCTTCAAGAATCCTTCTTTGGTACCACAAAGACTGGAAATTAATAGCCAGGAGTTGTCACAAACAGCCCCTATTGCTGCTTTGCTGACTAGAATTTCTATTGCCTCTGTCAGGAGGGTCTAGGAGTGGTCGAACGTCCCGAGTTCGTGGTAAGCGTTGGTGAATGTGTCCAGGGCTAGGCAACGTAGAGTAACAAAGATGTCAAAGCATGGATTTATCCAGGATGTATCTTGTGTAACTTAAACTCGACCGGTCTTGTGCATTTTAATCCTATCTTGTGCATTGTCAATATGTTTATGAACAGTTTGACTCGTCATAGACCCCTGTGATGTAAAAAGCCTGTACAAAAAAATGATACCACAATTTGGTTGTATAACAGGCCTGATAATATGCCTCAAGCACAAAACTCACAGAAAATAAAGTTAAACCTTCACAATACTGGATGTAGTACATTTCAGAATTTCAAGGCCCTTTTTGAGAATTGGCTTCTTGACTATATTTGACATATAAAATCAAATAATGTTAAAAGCTTTTGGTTACTGATTTTAAAAATGACAATCATTGAAATTTTATATTATAAAAAGTGACTTAAAGCATGTATGCCGTGACTAAAATGTCACTTATAATATTTCAAATTTTCTGGCAATACCAATAATTTTTAATTAACTCTTCAAATGCTGAACTGATTTTTTAAAACTTAAAACTGTGCCTTCACTCTCAGTTGTTGAAAGCTATCCTGTTGTAGAAATTACTTAGGACCAGTTTCAACAGCTTTTGGTTTTCAGGGATTTGCCTCGACTTACAACTTTGAGAGTACCTAGGATCTTAGAGGCCTCACCTGACACATTTAGTAAACATCCCCAATTATAGTAATTAAGTAAACAAAATTGAAATAAATTCAATAAAGAAAAGCTTGATTTTCAGTAAAGAAATACTGACTTTTTGTTGTATCCCTTGGACACAGACCTAAATATTTCTACATATATCTGCATCCATTGTCAAAATTGTGTGCATATGGGTCTGGTAAATCCCTGGTTTGACACATGCAAGGAATGTTAGAAAATCATCAGTTTCAACATTTTAAAATTAAAGTATGATGAAACCAGCATTTTATATCAACAGAATTCAGGCCAAAATAAAATGTGTTTTGGTTCCAATTACCATACCTTGATTAGAAAATAAGTGCCGATTCTAATTTATTTATCATCACGATGACAAAAAAACACTTACATGATATAATCTACAACTGCTGCAAACAATGGGGTTTTTTAATTAAAAGTTAATGACAGTAAAAAATATTTCAATAAAAATAAAATTCTGGACCTACCTTCCCTTATTTTCGGAGAGATGTAATCAGAACCACAACATTACGTTTTGGGGCCTGATATGATTAGATTATGCACATGATTACATTTATTTATTCATTTTTACTTACTAGCAAAAACCCTTACAACATCTTTTGTGCAGCCATCAGTATCCGCAATATCTAGGTCTAGCACAGTCAGTCTTATGACATCACGGGGATTTCTTGGCTTTATTGTCCAAACACATACCTCCAATCTGGATAAAAACAAGGAAAGATGTACTAGTTCTAAGCAATTTACATAGTGTACAGTGTAAGAAACAACAGTAATCCACTGATACGTTATCCTAACATTTTTGAACTGGTATATTATCAAAATTAAATATATACTGATATATCATTGAGATAAATTTTCTACTGATATACATATTATCAAGATAAAAAATAACATATAAATATATTATGAAAATAAACTATTATACTGACAAATCATCAATAGAGCAATCAAATAGAGGTATGAGATATCACCTATGGGGAATAATTCGAAAAACTAATGAACAAACATCAAAACTGTCATGACATACCAATTGTTGAAGATAAATATGTAGGACATCCAATGGAAACAGGGAGAGGATGTCATTTTTGCCCAAACCCCAAAAAGAGGGAAACGGAGGAATGTGAAACATTCTAGACCTTGACCTGGAAGCTGATTCGTCACCAAGAAGTCCAATCAGAGGCCAAGGTGAGCATCGCCATGCTCTGGTACAACGAACTGTACATAACTTTAAATTGCTAGCATAGATCTCTGAGACCATAGTCACAGATGCCAGAAAAGAACGAAAAACTGTCTTCTGGTACAATGAGCTGCACACGGCCAAATTGTTAGCATAGATCTCTGAGACCATAGAGAGGAATCTAAAGAAGACCATTACCAGAGGCTCAAAGGTAGCGATGGTAAGGTTCCAAAGACCAATGATGAAATCCCAAGTAGAAGGACGAAACTAGTGAAGTTGATCATCCACGGTCAGGCATGAAGAAGCTTCTGTAAGTCTGGCACCATCGTGAGCATGTCCCCTGAAGGAGACCACGGATCTGATAATAGCAAGGGATTGAGAGATGATTGACAGTGAACAAGAGAATTCACCACCTGGCGGCCGTTTCACAAAGGCGTCGTAAATTTATGACGTTGTAAACCAAATTACTGGTCCAATGTATTGGCTTACAAATGCCCCAAATCGTTGTCAACTGTGCATTTTCCCCAAAAAAACGAAGAAAAATAAAGTTTTTCTTTGGAAAATGCACAGTTGATAATGATTTGGGGCATTTGTGTACCAAACCCACTTATCCGATGACATAATTTATGATGTCGTAAAGTTACGACGTCTTTGTGAAACAGCACCCAGAGAGAGACGCAGAGACATGCACTGCTGCCTTATCCAAGTAACCCTTCCTGATTAATGAGGCCTTGAGCAAACCCAGACGTGAAGCTTGATGTTCCTTATCCCTAGGTGAAGGTCATTGCTGTGTGCATGCAGTAAAAAATACTCTTTTCTCAGGAACCATGCTCTGGCCGGCCAATATGCTGCGATCAAAATTAGATATTGTTGTGTCGTTTGTCAAATATTCTTCAGCATCTATGGTAATGGGAAACATTGGCAAAAACGGTGTGTAGACCCTCCCTTGAAATTACTAGGGCATTGGGAGACAAATGGCGGAGAAGACACTTGTTGTGTCTGGTGGCAAACAATTCGACTTGGTGAATCCAGAAGTGAACTGTGAGCAAACAGAAAACCACTGGATGAAGCATCCACTCTGTCAGAGACAATTGAGACAGACAAGACATTAGTGAAGACAGTACTGGCCTTGGGAATGCAACAAGCTCTGACATCCAGTAAAAACTTGTTGTCGAGGTCAAAAAGTGGAATGTCAGGACCAGGACAGCTGATTACCGAGTTGATCCCTGCTGGTTGCTATAATGAACATCTGTAGAGTTGTCAGACTAGAACACGAGTCAATGTCAACAAAGTAGAAGTTTTCTGTGGCGATCGGCCCGAATGACTACCTCAATAAGGGAGGGCTTGAGCCGAGGTCAGCCTACCAAGCAGTTCTTGCCATTAGGGTACAGGAGATGAAACGTGCAGGAAGGTTGAAAACGCAGCTGACAAATTTCACCCAGTGGTTTAGAGGGACAATGACTAAGATCCTGGCTGCGTAGAAGACAAGAAATCCTGGATAGGTTTTAACTCCAATTTTAGAGCGAAAACGATCCATCTGAGACGTTTTAGAATTTTCGTGGGTTGTCGACAATTCTACTAAAAACATCGGTAGAAGTTGATTGCTCTGAATATTGTCATCTAAGTAAAAGGCAACCCTGAAACCTGGCGAGATAGAAAATCCAAAGTGCAGGTGAAAGTGAAGGCCTTTGAAGATGAATTGGACCCAGGATCCATCGGGGCATTAAGGTAAGCATCCTGAAGAATAAGAAAGATGTTGGAAACAATCATCCATCACAGAAATCGATACCATGGACAACTGTCTGGTTTCTGCCAATATATGGCATTAAAAAAGCTTCAGGTTAAAAAATCGATGCATCTATGATGAGGACATCATCCCTGTATCATGATTCTCACTTGTCATCATGTAGAATGTAGGCCTGACGAAAGCAAGTTCCGGGAGAACAAATCATGTGTCACTGACAAGTAAGCATTCTAACACACACTAATTAAGGACCGCTGCAAAGGAGCCTATAAAGAGTTGCTGGAAGACTGATCCCTCTTCGATGACACCCTCGATTGTGATTGGTCGATATTTTGGACAACAAGGCTGGAAGATGGCGGATTCGAGAAGCATCATTCGTTAATGTTGAAACGACAATCTACTGTGTAAAGGAATATTGTCAGTAGCAGTGGTGTTCAATGAATGTTCTGTGAAGAAGATGAAGTAGAATTCAACAACTGAAACTGATCATCCGCCGCACATTAGCCATGGCTGACTGGGAATGTAGAAATCGCACTCAAAAGCCCTTCACAGAAAACACACCTTTGTGATGGTACAGAAAAGAAATGAAGTTAGACAATACTTACGAGGTAGACATTGAACAACTTTGACAGCCACAATAACACGAAATTAGGGTTTAAATCGTGGAATGTACTGCAGTAGGATAAAAAAACAAAGGGTGAGTCCATAAGCAAGCTTACAACTCTAGCTAGATAAATTTACTTAAAAAAAATACAAACAGAATGACAAAATCCGAGCCGTATTCCATACGGCTGACTGGTAATAGTGCATAAGGAAGAATGACGATAGAAACTGGCAGGTACTGATACTTGACACAACAGGCTTTGATGTGTACACATTCTCATATCCATTCGAACTGACAGTAAGTATAGTTCAGGGTTTCTTAAATATCAACTTCTGGTTTGTTCATAAGTTCACGATGTTTTGAGGCATATGCTTGCTCCTTCATCAGGTCAATGATGCTAATTGGAGGGTTAGAGTTTATATATACATGTAGGGAAATCGGGATGATAATGAGCTTACACTGGATGTGATTACAAGTGATACTTACGAACAAACCAGAAGCTGATATCCAAAAATCTTGAACTATGTACTATCACTTGTAAATGTCCCTAAAATAATTTATGGTAAGTAGCATTATAGGTAAGTATGAAGCAATTATTTATTGGAATATAAGCTAAAACATATATTTATATACTTATTGTCATAAATTTAATTTTAATTGTAAATTTGTAATTTTTATTAACTGAAATATTTTGCATCTCACAGCAAGTATTGTTTTTGTCATTATCTCAAAGAACCACAAAAGAAAACCATTCTTATACGCAAGCCTATTATTGAAGTTACTAGGTCTGAATAAAATCTAAACATATATGGTAAAGCATCTTTGAAAAAAATAAAAATAGAACACACAATAAAAAATAGGAAAATTTTCAGTGATTTGTTCATTGGTCAGAATTTAAAATCATTATATTATAATGATATTTGTTACCAAGAGTGTTGAGAACAAATATTTTTATTTCATTGTCAACTGTTCAAAATAAGCTGCAAAAAACTATCTTGTGGCAATTGTTTCAGCTCCTACAGGTTTTTAACAGCACAATAATGAAAATACAGGGATACTGACTCTGTTATGCCAGTAGGGTAGCTGGTGGATGATATATTTTGTTTTAGTTCCAGCGATGTTAGTTCTTTTCCACATTCAGAATCTGAAAGAAAATATGGACATTTATTATAAACATATCAATCAGCTTTCTCATGTTTGATCCTGTCATATTTTGTAACATTATAACTAATTTAAGGCTGCTTATTTTGTCTTTTTAGTAAAGTTAGATGGTACAATCATTCAAATCCTGTCCTCGCCGCCATTTGTAGTGTCTCAACCATGAAGAAAAACACACAAGACATGTGTTTAGTATAATGGTGTAACATTTATTCTCGCAACTGCGCATGTACAGGAACTCCTTTTTGAGACAAAGTCCAAACTATTTCCATGAAAACTGAGAAAAAAAAATCTCAAACTTCCAAAAGTTGCAAAAAGAACTCCTTCAGCACCTGATTGATGTATCTGCAAAGTTTTGCTAAAAAATATTGAATGATTTCAGAGTTTTGTTTCTGGAAAGAAAATGATCACAGATAAACAGACGAATAGACAGATAGACGTACTGTTAGTTATATCCCCAAGCATTATATATGCCACGGAGATAAAATGTGCTGACATAAATCAGCTACCCAGTTACCCAGTGTTAGTAACATGGGTGCATGACCAGCTAAAAATGTGGAGGACCGGCAATTGTTAAGATAAGACATCGCCGTTCATGGCTGCAATACTGCCCAAACGGCGTAAAACAATAACTCACTCACTCACTAAGATAAGACAGTCCCTGTGTTGGCTTTTAAAAGGATGAAGGCGCAAGTTGACATCCATAAAAGTTTGGAATTATGCCAAACTACTTCTAAATCTCTTTCATGGTTGTAAACTTTAGCAAAACAATATATTAGCATATCAATATTTTTAATGAAGAAAGTGACTTTGTACTTATGTCTAATTAAGTTATTATTTTTAAATTATTTACCTCTGATGGCAGTAATCTCAACTTCAAAATCAAATGATAGGTTGTTAGGTACATTCATCCACACCACTCGACTAAAACTGGCAAACACATGGTCCGATCCACCACACCATTCAGCAAGAACTCGTCCATTACCTAAAATATTAAATAAAGACAAATATTACAAACACTTTATTCTTATAATTTTAAATGGATACTTATAATTCTGAAATTAAAGATTGGCATGAAGTTAATCTCAAAAATGCAAACATCAACTTCGGATTTATTATACTTGTTAAGCAACGACAACGTTGAATTGCTTCAACCCAGACACGCCTTCAGTGGACAGATAGGTCACTAAGGTAGCGAGAAGTGAAGACTGACTTGTACTAATAAAAGCAACCCTCCATAATGGTGTGTAACGAATAGTTACTATGGAGTGTTAGGGTTGAAGCAATTGCGCTGACTTTGTTAGAGGAAAAGGACAGTTCTAGTCTGTGGTGTTCCCGTCATTATCATATGTACTTCTTCATGACTTGACATCACGACCAACCCGGCTGATGGTATAAGACTCGTTTATTCACTGACCATTATAATTGGTGACAAAGCACACATTCCGGTTCATTAACATGTTTATGTGACGACTAGTTACATATGAGGTGCTCTGTCGTATACACTACATAACCCTTGCACCTCATATGCTTTCAAAATGACCGCTCTTAACCAGAAAGAGATGGTATGTCTCTGTCTTTGTTGTAAGAGCGGTATGAAAAACTGACGAAAAACTTTTTACACTGTTCAAACCATTAGAGGTAGAAACGAAGCACTTGGACTGGACACAAGGAGAGACTAAAATGATCGTACAAGCCTAAGATGGCAGGCGAGGAAGAACTATGAAACAATCTGGCATCTTGTCCTGGAAGCTGATTTTATGAAAGAAAATCCTGCATCAGACCAAGAGGAACCTTGCCATGTCAAACGTAATTCGACCCACATCGATAGCATGGACTTCCAACATCCATGCTGCTGTAGCAAGTGAGGACAGGAAGGTTTTTTCTGCGACAGCAGAATATTTAATGCAAACTCCTCAGGGAGCTCGTAAGCTTCTCGGGTAAAAAGTCGCAAAAGAACAGGAAGACCCCAGGCCAGTGGGCAGAATCTACACAATTGATCTACACCTGTGCAGACGCGCAGGATCTGTTGCACTACTTCGGTACTTTAGTTAACTTGTCATCCATAGATGACGACAAAACGGAAACCAAGACTGCCAGATAAGTCAAGATTGGTGACCCCTTCAAACACAGAGACAATGCATCCAGAACTCTGTCACATGTAGCAGTGTAGCATACACTGGTTTGAAACCTCAAGTTGCAGCAAAAATGGGATAAAATGGTCCACTGAGCATCATACAACATTCGAGTCATAACTCTGTGTGCCGATGACGGTCTCGACAAGGCATCGGCTATCACATTCTCTGGCCTCGAATTATGACTCTTGTGCCCCTGCCTAAAAAATCTACTAGGGCCAGGGACGTGAATGTCCGGTTCAGAAGGTCCGCCATGAAGCATTGAACAACTGTCGAATTGTCTGGCTGTATCAAGCTGTGTCTGTTAGAGTCAAAGTTTCTCGAACTCGACAACTCAAAGCAGTGAAGTGAATGCCTCTTTCTTCTGGCCTAATTGATCATCCCTGAAGTGCACTCCCCAGTCCTTCAAAGACGTGTCAACAAAAAGGCGAAGTATAAACGAATGTTCGCTCATAAAGACAATACCGCAAACGTCGGCGGCTGGAGCCATCACTCCAGGTGACAAGGAAGTGATGCAGGAAGTGATGCAGGAAGTGATATCAGATAATTGGGACCCTTCAATAGGGGTACAGCAATCTTGGCAACGAACATGTCTTTAAAATTTAGGGTCGGTCGTCAGGATTTGGTGGGTTTTTTTAAAAAATTTTATTGATTTTTTTTATATCAAATGTTAACTTTCAAAGTGCTGAGTGGATTTTAGGCAGTCCTAAAACTGTAACCACCTTGTGCTGTTGAAAACCTATCCTGTGATAATTCGTTTAAAAGAGCTCCTGCAGGAGCTCTTTTGAACAAATTACCACAGGATATTGGTTTTCAACAGCCTGTATCAGCTGGAATTTGAAC
>JAULCD010040184.1:0-12400 GCA_032361085.1 Calliostoma canaliculatum | reverse complement strand
GTGACGATGGTTGGGACAGATTGGATGCTACCGTGGTGTGTCGCATGTTGGGCTACAGCTGGGGAGAGGTAGGTTTAATGTGCAACATCGTAAACGTAGTTTTAACAAATCTGAGAAGATAAGTTTATTTAAGTTCAGAAAATAAAATGTTAGACATATTCGCCTTTAGAAAAGACTATATGGTTTTAAATAGTTGTATTTGGGAGGTGATAGATTACTTGGTTTATAAATAGCCATAAGTAGGACTGTTGTTTACTGTTGACAATAAGTATGTTTGTTTAGGGGGAAGGTGATGCAATTTGTGTTCAAGTTTGGGGAGAATTGATATCAGGACTTTAGTAAGTTCAAAGATTGATTGAGGGAATGTCACTTGTGCACAAGAAAGATAACTTAATATTGTCACAAACTGTTTTTGGGCTTCTGTAGACATTGTATCGGGAGTGCACTAGTTCAAATTCGATGCAACCATTTCAGTAACTCCTGTGTGACCAAAGTAATTTTTACTTTGTTTTCATGAAAATTATGTATTTTTCTAAATTGTCACTTTTTAAAAATACAATTCATCAGTATGCTTCAAACTCATGTTTTTTCTGTGATTAATGTTTCTTTGAAGCAGTGAACAACACAAGACGCACGTATGTAAAAAGAATTTTTTGGTTGGCTGCAACTAGGTTGACTCATTCATATAAATATGGGTGGTGCTTAATTAAGTTCTAGGTGTATATAAAGATAATGATTATTGTAATTTAATCAATCACATCTTACTGGTAATGTATGTCTTACACTGACGTATTTTGTTTACTTATTAACCACGCACTGGCGTATTTTATTTAAAAATTAACCACGCTCGTTTCAGGCTATAGGCAGTGCACGTTATGGTCAGGGAAGTGGCCCGATATACTTGGATGACGTCGGATGCTCTGGCTCTGAGACCTCACTAGCATCCTGCGCGTATTCAGGCTGGGGACGCCATAACTGTCGACATTATGAAGATGCTGGCGTGATGTGTTATTCGGGTGAGTAATAGTTCCACGTATTTCCTATTTCAATGATATTGAAGTATTACTCAATGTAAATATAGGGTTTAATGCCGTTTTACCACCTTTTTAGTTATTTTGTGAGTGCAAGGGTTTTTTTTGTAGGAGAGAAGCCTGCATCTAAAATCTGGTTATTAGTCGTAGCCCACCCTTTTTATTGATAATCCATGCAAGAATATTTTCTTTAATTGTTTACATACCATGAACACATTCGTCGAGATTGCTTTGAATAGTAAGTGAAGTCATGGTTATCATTACCATTAAAATTATCCACATTAACATCTTTCACTAACTAGAAAACAGTTAAAATTATGTTTTAATGAGTCCATCGTCAATATACATTTAACATGCTATCACTTTCGACCACACAGACGCCTTGAGTATAACTGGAGTCAATGGAGATATCTTTGCCTGGATTATGGAGGATAAGTTCACCCTAAACTACTTAAAACAAACTGTTGATTTGTTAATACAACAATTAATTATGTTCACTTTTGTTTCATGCAGGACCGATGATGACTACTCCTGGCATGACTACATATCCCCCGATTTGGTCATCACCTGCTCCTCACGGTATTCTGTGATAGAATTTTGTCAGACAAACACATGGCTACTTTATACACTATTTAAAATAATTAAGGAACCTTAACATGTATTGAAAGTGTTGGGTTCAACCAACACCAACTTTGCAGACAACAACACACTATATTTTCTGGCTTGTCAGTTTAATGACAAAGCACAACATTTCATTGCAATTATCAAAAAAGATCAATTGTATTACACGGGGGTCTGTTTTCAATCACAATGTGACCTTTAACACAATGAACTTCATTAAAACCTTTTGTGACACCATTGTGCAGATACAGTGTATGTAGAGTTAACTGTGGGATAGCCATCCATTCTTGTTGCAGCATATTGACAAGTTTCTGTAGACTTAACTATGGAAAGGTCATCTATTCTTGTTGCAGCATATTACGAAGCTGATTGAGATTCGCAGTGTTGTATGTTTATATTCAACCGTTCAGGGGTTCAATAGATACAATATTTGGGCAATACGCAAACCCGTTTATTGGATTTTCCTAAATATATTTTGTTGACGACATAACCACACGGAAGGATTGAGTGTCATCATTTTAAAAGATGGCTCCTTGAATAATCTGCTGAATTGATCGCAGAGTTTTATGATGGTGTTGTACTGCCATTAAATAAAGCTGTAATGAAACGCAAACCCAGCCAAAACATCACAGAACCACTGCCAAACCTGTCACGGTGACACACAGCAGCATCTGTGAATTTTTATCCGCCTGTCTGTAGACACGGATTCGACCATCGTTGAAGTGCAGAGAGAACCGGGATTCATCTGGGAACAAACTCTATTGTCAAGTGCTGTTGACGATGTGCTAACTCGAGGGGCCAGTTTCACAAAGGTGTCATAAATTTATAACGTCGTTAAACCAGGTCTATGGGCTGATGGACTGTCTTACAAATGCCAAAACTGGATGTCAACTGTTTTTTAAGTGTAATCTTGTTTGAAAAATGTACAGTTGACAACGATGTGTACATTAGTGGGCTGAATCTACCTACCTCGTGACATTATTTATTGCGTCGTAAAGTTAAATATATGATGTCTTTGTGAAATGGCACCCACAAATAACCTGTGACATTGCTGTAACAGTTGCCAAACGGTTGGCCATCTTGCCCTCAAGTTAACCTCACGTAACCTGTTTCAATTTGTTGGACGTTGGTGTGAGTTGCAGCTCTAAGAATTCTTTTGAGGTCATTTGCTATAAAGTAACATTGAAGTAAAAAAAAGTAATATCAGCGTAACGGTCCGTAGTAGGTGTTGTTATTTGTTTCTTAGACCTGGTCTACGTGGTTCATACACTGATCCGGGCCATCAGTTGGTGGACAACAAACTGAAAAACAGTAAAACATCTGACAACTTCTGAGAAGCAACTAATTCCTGAATCCACGCAACATCTCTTTCTCGAGCAACATCACTCACTGTTTTGGCCTGAAGTTAGTTATTGAGTCGATGGACGTTATGTTCTCGCGAGTAACTTTTGACATGAAGACAGATAATTAAAAATGAAGATGTTCATCTGATGGACTATCACAGAGCATCAGTATGTGTTAATCAGGATGTTCACAAAATACAAAATTAGTCTTTCGGCTAAAGTTTTGTCATGAGATAAAAATATCCTCAAAAGGGTCAGTGTTCCATGGATTTCTTAGTAGTGTAGAGTCATTTCATTCATTTCAATAAAACGTATCAACATAAATGTCGGTTTTAAAAGGGGGTTGGTGTTGGAGGAGATGTGGATGCACTCTAACCCTTCTTTTGAAATTTATGAAAACACGTTGTTTTTCTGTATGAAATTATTATTAATATTTTTAACACAACCGCCACAATTCCTATGCCCCAGAGACCACATTTACAAAGCCGTCATAGATTTAAGACGTTGTACACCATATTGGTTTCAGTACACAGAAGCCATCATTCGTTATAAACTGTGGAGTTTCTAGAGAAAACCATTTTTTTATTTCGGAGGTGCAGAGTTTGAAAATAATTTGTGTAGTTGTGTGTCAAATCTTTTGCTCAGTGATCTGGTTTACACCATCGCGAATTTGTATTGATTTGTGAAACGCACCCTAATACTATGTTTACCGACTATTTTCAGACAATTATCAAGTTCGACTTGCTGGCGGAAATTCACATTATGGACGAGTTGAAGTACAAAACAACAAAACTGATGAATGGTCAACAGTTTGTCATCGCAGCTGGGATTACTCGTTTGCAGGGGTTGTGTGTCACATGCTGGGATATCGATATGGAATAGTAAGATGATATATTCGAGAAAGGCATAACATGGCCATGCCTGGATACGGAGATGTAGTATATGGAGGACAATTAATTTATGATTAACAACATTTTTATAACATTTCAGTATTGATTCTTATACCGAGCTGTATTCTTGTATGAAAAGCTAAACCAAAACGTTGCCTGGGGGTGGGGAAGGGTTGTGTATACAATAGGATCATTGCAAGGGAAGGTAGTATTATATGTAGAAGGCTAGGTGTAAAAGGTTGGGGATATACTTGTATCATTGCAAGGGGTTGTAATATTATATGTGGAAGTCTAGGTGTAGGATTTTGGGGATACACTTGTATCATTGCAAGGGGAGGTAATATTATATGTGGAGGGCTAGGTGTAGAAGGTTGGGGATACACGTGTATCATTGCAAGGGGAGGTCATATTATATGTAGAAGGTAGGTGTAGAAGGTTAGGGATACACTTGATCATTGCAAGGGAAGGTAATATTATATGCAGAAGGCTAGGTGTAGAAGGTTGGGGATACACTTGATCATTGCAAGGGGAGGTAATATTATATGTAGAGGGTAGGTGTAGAAGGTTGGGGATACACTTGATCATTGCAAGGGGAGGTAATATACGTGGAAGTCTAGGTGTAGAAGGTTGGCGATACACTTGGATCATTGCAAGGGGAGGTAATATTATATGTGGAAGGGTAATAGGTAGAATATTTGCAGATATACTTGAATTATTGCAAATGCAGTTTAGCCCATACCGTGCGGCATAGTTTTGGAGAAGGTAGATTAAGTGACATGTTCCCGCATTGTTTTTTATGCGTTTGCCTAACCCAATTAGTGGCCACACCCAACATCCCTGCCTGTCTGTTCATGCGACTCACGGAAATATCCGGGTCAGGCTACTAGTAGTCTGACCCGGATATTTCCGTGACCCGCACGGTAAAGGTTAGATTATATGTAAAAGTCAAGGGGTTGATGTAGGGATACACTTGGATAATTGCAAGGGTAGGTGAATTGATAGGAAAACTGAAAGATTTGAATATGCTTGGTTTTGAAATTGTTTGAGAGGCATTTTAGAAGTTGTAGGTACTGAATATGACAAACGTTATGGATAATTAACTTCTTTATTTCACAGTATCGACGTTTCGGTATAGATTCTTATACCGTTTCTAGGCTGACGTTTCGGTATAAATTCTTATACCGTTTTCAGGCTGGAGTATGGTTGTTGTACAGCAGTATATATGTAGGACATTATTGGTTTACAATAAATTGAGTCGTGGTACTTAACAAAGATAACAAATAGAATAATAGATGAGATTAACAGATACAAACAATACACCAACAGGCCAAGATGTGGGATTACCAGTGAGGATTAACAAGGGCGTGAGTGAAGCCAGGAACAGGATTGATCAGTGTAATTAGTGGGGGGAGGGGGGATTAGGGGGGGTGGGGGTTAACAATAGGATTAACCATACAGGTGAGTGAAGCCAGAAGTTAGATTAGTTTTTGTTACAGATTAGTTTGTTATATGCCGATATGATGAAATAGCCATGGTCCCTATTGATAGATGGGTTGTTTCTGCGTATGTGAATAGCTTCTGTCAATTTGCGTTTAGTGTAACCATGTTGATTGTTTGCTAGTGTTTTGACAGAGTCCCATTTGATGGTGTGCTGAGGAAATTTATTAATGTGTTCTGATATGACTGATTTTGTGTCTGATTTGTTTGTGGATGCTATGTGTTCTTTGACGCGAGTGTTAAGTGGTCTAGAGGTTTTCCTGATGTAGTTGCTGCCACAGTTGCAGCTGATGTTGTAGACCACACCTTTTGGGCATTGTTGTTGTGTTGGGAGTTTTCTTCCATTAGCCTTCATGATGGTTTTGAGAGGTGTGGTCGATGTGAAGTATGTTTGGATGCCCCAAACAAATCAGACACAAAATCAGCCATTCTTGGGTTCTTGGATTATTTGAGTAGTTAACTGACATTTAATGTAGAATCCGTAAAGAGCGCGGTACCAACTTATTGTTCACTTAAAATCTTTGCTGTAGGTTGAAAATAAGGTTTTACAGTGACATTTAAAACTATAGCGTTTAGGCTGCATGCATCCTGGGTAACACCAGAGCAATTACGCTCGCTACCCACCATGCTACATATCCCCTGGGAAGAATCGAAGAGTTTAGGCCGATTCGAATTACGTGTCAGTAAAAATAGCTGTCCAATGAAATGACACGTCTTTGCTGGGTTCAAAGGACGGACTGGGTTCAAGGGATGTAACTATCGCCAACAACAATAGCTTTGTGCGTGATGTGAATTTCAAATTTGAAAAAAACGATTCTCAATGGTTGCACTGGGTTTGCTGTGCTAAACGTTTGATTGGATGATAGCGACGATTACGCAACTTCCAAATCGGCGGAAACCCTTCGATTCTTCCCAGGGGATATGTAACGTAGTAGGTAGCGAGAGTAATTGCCCTGCCGTTACCCAGGATGAGCTGCATGACGTTAGCTCTACATTTTTACTGTAAATTATATCTGTGCATGACGATAACTCTACATTTTTACTGTAGATGTTTGTTTTACAACTGTCAACTGTTCATATACAACTTGTTTTGTTCCAATTGCATAGCTTTTCAATCATATTATCATTTCTAAACAAAACATATTGACAAGTGTGGAAACTGCAGAGTTGATAATGATTTTAGCTATTGTAAACCAAACTCATTGGAATATACTTTTGAGTACAGTTCCCCGTTTGTTTTTTGGGGGGCATTTATAAACCGCACTTATTGATCCTATATCAAACCACCCAACAGGTACTGTTTCCTTGTTTATGTTAACTGCAAATACACCAGTTTAACCACAACGTATAGCGCCACTTAAAACACGAAGGTGGACGTTCATCAAGCTGACGGGGTGTGCAGTTGTCCTCAAACAAATTGCAGTGTCGTGACTGACACTGTATTTTTAAATATCCGCATTTGATTTTTTTCTTGTTTATTTTATGATTAATAATTTTAATGTTACTAAAAATTTGATGTTTTCTCATTTCTAAAGAAATACCGTAAAGTGTTATTTCAGTTATTGAATTTTGGTATAATTCGATTTTAATATATTCAGTACTATTTTTACCTGTAATGAAAACAAGACTAACTCATTTTTACATGACCATAACACACTCTTTCTATAAAAACAGGTTTTATTTTTACACGTGTGTGTCCGTTGTTTCATTTAATATTCCTGCCAATGGTGATCTATAAATTTGAAATGATGTATTTCTGTTTACATATTTATACCGAATATATTTAAACTATAGTTCTGACAATAATTGCCTAAAAATATTTTTAAAACCTGCTGTTGGGTTTGAGAATATTGTTAATGAGACATCCCTGATGATATATGATTCAAAAGTTTTCGGTTTATCGTTTCACTAGCACAGTACAGCATAGTGTTCAACTGACAGTTTAGTTACAGAGGCAACTTCACAACAAATTGAATGTCTTCTGATCAGAAAGCTTACATACAGAGGTATACTATTCCATATACTATTCCATATACTATTCCATGCGATTCATTCTTTGTTCGGTTTGGGTGTAATTTTACTCGGAGAAAGTTTCTTCGGGCCGATATTTCATTACCTTTTTAGGAATGGACACATACGAGGATTTTCTCCGACTGAAAGTATCCAAATTGCAGAGAAATCAGCAGTTTAATGCTACAGCATTGTGTTCAACTGTATCGTTAAAGTTGCTATTTTTCACACGTGTGAAGACAATACAACTCAGATAACCTGTTGACAGCATATCCGTGAAGGTGTGGCGTTACATCTCAACACAGAACCCGGAACTGTCAATGGTTAACTTAACATGAAATACTGAATATTGCTGTGTTGCCACATTTTGGGAGCCGTCCTCTTGCCAGCATCTGATATCCTTGAAACATAACGCTGACACTCACCGTTCCTTTGAAACAATATCATGGCCAGTTAAAGGTCCAATAATTATCTGCGGAATCGATACAGGCACTTAACAAAGGAAGGCAGGCAGGCGATTTCGATAAATATTTGACCCTGACTGTCAGTATGACAACATCTACTTATTGAAACAATTACGTTGGTTGTGCAGTTATGTTGACTTATTTTCGATGTTGTAGCAGCAGAGGTTAGGAGGTGGGGGTGGGGGTGGGTTGAATGCACCCTCTGATCCCCACTCCCACTCCGTCCCCTGCCTCCAGGGCTTAACTAGACAAATAAAACATTGATGGTATTACAACTTAAGGCTAAGGGGGTAAAACTGTATCACGGTGAACTATAAGTAACTTTTCTTTTACAAACCTTTACCCGGACCAGCCTGTACATAATATAAAATAGGTCCCCCTGCTTTCAAAACAGACCTACTAATATTGTAGCATTTAAGAAAACATATTGGGTCAGTGGCTCGATACCTTTGTTCCCGCTCAAGTTCGCCAGGTTGATATAAATATCTTACTTTAACATTCGTTAAAAGTTTCTTTTTGGGTTTTCTTCTGGACACTGCAGGCTCAGTAGATACAGATTCCATTTTAATAGCATCAGCAGGTTTCTTCATTGTTTAAAACCGATACAACGGCCGGTAATCAAGCTGCCAACACCGTTGACCTGTATTTATCCGACATTTTCGATTCAACTACCTACTGATGACCAAACAAGTGCTCAGCAAGTGTGCGTTTGAATCTCTCAACAATAGCTTGACGACGCTCTTCCATTCCACCCCACTTAAATTTAACATCATGCTTTGTCAATAGTTCAGACACAGATAAATTCGCTTCCAGGATCTACTTGAAATAGCTTTGGCTATTTCAAAGGACCGCGTTCCTAAATACGTTGCAGTGCATTGGCCACCTTGGTTGATCTTTTTAGGTTAATGGCTCGGCCTCTTTGTATCGACCACAATCAACAAAGATAAAGCAAACTTGTATGTTTTACTGTGTCATGTGGAAGAAATAGAAGTTCCGCCTGATGCATTTCATTTCATTAGTGTATAACACATCAAACTTTTGTCTTGGGACATTTTTGGGGGCTGGTAAATGTATCTGCCAATTTGTCTACTTCTTTAACCAGTCTTCAGCATTTATACATTTCCAATATCCACGGAGCTAATAGTACACTTTATTCATTATTATCAATTTACTCGGCTCGTTTTAAATACGATACTTGTATATTACTATTGAAGATATGTGTTGCTGTATGTATACCTGTGGTAACTTAACTACAAGTATGAAAGGTCCCGATTAATGTAATTGGTTAAATGTAGGTAAGCTAGATATCTGTGAGAAAAGCTGCTGTCATAAGTACTGCAAAGTCCACCTGGCCAGAATTCGCAAAGACAGCAAGATGCCTGTGTCTCTGCAGGAAGGGGATCTTAAGTGAAACAGAAGTCTGTCGGGCATGTGAGATAAAATTCGCCACCAGCATTTGACCCAAGAGAAAGAAAAACAAAAGACAGTTCGATTTGGTACTGAATCAACTTCTCGTATATAAAACTCCCGTTTATAATATGTTGTTATATGGCAGTGTATTTTTGTTGTTCATTAATAATAGTCACTGTTTTGCACTGTTTTGTGGTTAAGTTCAGTTGGAGTTCATTACACAGTAATTTACATATGATTGAGGTATTTATAAACATTTGTTGTACACAGGCGGGGAGAGCTAAAATATATTAGGGAATTCCCACCTAGCATACTCATGATCAATTTATAATGATCTAGAAACAAAGAGAACATTCTGGAATATAAAATAGTGTATAAATAAGGGGCGTTTCGCTCATTTGGGACACACTCCAAGGCATGCTTTCATTTCAACATTTCTACCTGTGACTGAGTTTCTTGGACCTGACAACATTTGACAACAGTAGCTACTGGGTGAATATATTTTGTGACCACTGACTTTATCTTAGATCTTTGTATTTAAATATTATTATAATACCACTGTCATTTTATATTGTGTCACCACTCCAGTTTGTACTGCTATTATAATTTGTGTGCAATAGTGCAGATATGCCAGACCCTGTTCCAGAGGGTCAATAATTTCACAACCTTCCCTGGTTCAGCCGCCGGCTGACGAGTGGGTTAAGCTCATAAAAGAATCCAAAGACGAGTTTAAAGTTGATGGCGCCGCTGCTATTTTCTCTACTTGGTAGAAGCTGAAGATTCACTTGGCATTGGTATCGCTGATGGTATGCATGCCAGAGCAGGCCGAATGTCTCTCGTCACTCGCATGAGACACGAGAGGGCGGCACAGCTTTTCAAAGCAAGTTCCTCAGGGGGCGAGTTCCTGCAACAAATCAATTTTCTATGCGAGCAGAACAAAGGCGATTGGGTGGTCGAAGACAAGTTTGACCCATTCCGGGTTAAGAGAAAAAAAGACAGTCTATCACTGAGATCACAAAAAGGCACAAGTCCTAGTGTTCTGATTGAAATCGACAGAAAGCTTATAACCCTCGAAACATAGGTAAAAAGTAAAACCACAAAAATAATTTATAATTCAATCACAAACTAAGCGCTTACAAGCCTTCTAGGGCTACTGCCACGTGTTTAAGATATAATAAACCAGTCTAATCATGTCGTCTTTTAAAATCAGTTCTATTTAATTATTGTCAAAACGAAATTCTTTTTAAATTTCTTAAAAAGTTGCAAGTAACACTATCTCATGTGACGTAACAAGATTTGCACAAATTATCAAACTAAAAACTGTTGAAACTCTAGCTATATGTCACAATTGATAGTAACAATCTTGATACGATTTCCTAAATATTTGTAACTTTACCACGTCTGTAAATCCTGGCGCTCAACAAATGAGTTTGGTTCACAAAAGACGAGAATATTTGTAAATTGTGCAAGTTCAAAACCAAAATGCCAAAAGTGTTTGTAAACTGTTTCTTTGTAAAGATCACATTCGCTCAGTCACATGGTTTACGATGTCGTAAACTTACAACTACTTAAACAGCGCCCTGAAGTTGTGGGAGTTGCCAATCCACCAGTCTCCGTGTAGCAGCAGATTACGAGTTTTAGTTTAGTTTTAGTTCAATTCAATAATCCTCTTGTCAGGGCGCTTAGTGTTGAAACCTTCACATCTTGAAAATATCTGTGAAATATAAACTACTAAACTCGCTCACGTATCATGCTATTTGTTTATGAACGAGTAAACAGTTGTGGTATGGGCAACAAAAATGAAAACATGAAAATGGTATGACACAGGAACGAGTTTAATATTGTATTTATTGCTCGCCTTCTAACTCAACTTGGAATCTGATATTGAATTCATACACTTGTTTTATCGTAACGTGAGGTGTTGATAATTTACTTTCAATATTAACATCATTAACTTCTTTAGTTGTTAAAAACACATGTAACATATAAATAAAATTAATTAAAATAACCATTTGTCTACCCAGTTTCGGATTAGAGTTAATTTATGTCACAAATTAAATAAAGTTTTAAATGGTTCATCATGCTCATGAATTTATTCCTTTCCTTGGTTGCGTTTCAAAGTATTTAAGAATGTTAGGCGCTTCTGCCTAAGTAATACCAGACAGAACAATATCTTCCTGAATACATAACGTACGTAGGCAAAAACGTATCTTGTAACAATGTGTAAACAAGGCAAATTAAACATGACCCCTTTTATCAATGTCAAGGCCGTCAAAAAGTTACTTAACCCTTCCCTAAAATGCCATACAGATTAAAATATTGTATGGAAGCCTCAGTCAACACATTATTCAAAGGGTGATATTTGAGTCATTCCTTTACGTGTATCCGTGAAAGGTTGTGTTTTTCTTTTCTTTTTTTTATTGAAATTGGAGTAGAGCTGACAAACTTTGATTAACGGATTTTTAAAAAGCCACATAACTACGTGATCCAGTGAAAATAGTCCCGACAGAACTCAAGCACGCACGTTGTTGTCAAAGAGTATTTAATAACAACTTATTAAACAGTAATATCTTCAAACGAAGAGTAATAAAAGGTAAATTTGAATGTTGTCAATGTGTTACTGATCTATTTAGATATGTCCAATAACTGTCCATACTGCAAATATGGCAAATGTGTCAGTGATGCATTACAGCTTTCAATGGTATTAGACTCAATCACATTGAAATATGAATAGATAAAGATGTCTAGTGTGATTCAATCTGATTAAAACCAGTCCTATTACTTTGTTGCACTTTTCTCCTTTCTGCATATAGGATCTGAGCGCCCCCGATAGAAATTGATCCTTGAACCTACCAATCAGCGCACTGCTTTCAAAATCGTGGAAATTGCGGGGCTTGGCTTACGCTTTTGAATTCTTATAGCCAACACCAAAATACCGACAGAAACTTTAATCCGATTGGTTGAAATTGAGTTGTTGTTGAAAAGTTCATTTTCGTGAATTTTTAATAGAAGTCCCCAGATCCACTTGTGAAGCGCAATGTAGCAATTAACTGTTTCTAAATTACTGGTTCCAATTGATTAACAAAAAAATGTAGTGAGATTAATTTCTGTAATTTTGTGTGTAAATCATCAGA
>JAULCD010040073.1:0-12401 GCA_032361085.1 Calliostoma canaliculatum | reverse complement strand
AACTTACTTACCACTTGCGCAACGTACGATGCACGGTCAGGCGTTGCGTGCGAGCCACGTCCTTACACCTTGCGCAATCGTGCGGGTGACGTGCGTTGACGGTACTCTCTCCCTGGTCTTGCCGCTCCCTCCCCACGTTTTTAGAAAAGCGTGGCGGCCGTGGCCTCCCCCAAAAACGTACGGACAAAAAACACGCACAGTGGGTTGTGACCCAGGCTTTACGTAAGTCAGTCGAGGCATAGCCGTGTCAAACCGTGGCCGAGTCGGCTTTGTTTTTATGAGTAATTAATCGGTAGTGAATCGTTTTCGATCGTGTCTTTACAGGGGTGTCACGTGGGTCTTGCGACCCTGAAAATATGCACGTGTTGTTCACGGGTCACCTACGGTTATAACGATTGTTACGATTGCCCCCGGGTAACTTACGGTTAACTTCCGACATACTTACAGTTATGCCGATTGACTTACAGCTGAGTTACGATCTTCTCGAATCGGCTCATGTTTTCAAAAACCGGTTCCAAATCGATTTCTGCGCTACCACAGTCGTAAGCCTATGATAAGAAACAACTCCACAGGACATCGATCAACTTAGCCTAAGATCTTTTTGAGGAACGGGGGCCTAGAATGTTCACTGTTGGCGATTTTGCGCCTGACTCCGAGGGTGTGGATTCAAGTCCCACACGGGTGTTGCAGCCCAAATCGGAATAAGACCCATATTGTCTAACGTCAATTCAAAAATCAGTTTATTTTATCATAAATGTCTACATGTTATAGTATTAATAAAAAAATGCATTTGGTTTGTCTTTTGCAAGAGCACACACGGGTCTTGACCACGTAAAATGGTAGAATATTCACTTTTCGGATAGTATCATTCCGTATACAAAATACGTTGTACAAGTTTGAATCGCTAAAATTCAGAAGTGTGAACATGTCCAGCCCTAGCGGTAGCACTCATCATAGACAAGTTGACTCGCTTACACATAGAACGTTTAAGCTTTAGTAATCAGTGAATGTCTAAAGTATATTTTAGAAAGAAAATCAATTGTTTTGTTAATACCAACAATAATTAGTTTGTATAACAGAGAATAAATTGACGATAAAGATATCCCTGACATTCATATCTAACTAGGTCAGCTTACACCAACCAGCGTGTTATTTTAAATCTAGCGTTGCTCTTATCAGTGAATACGACAGTATGATAATCTGCCCTCACCATCCCTGTTTTCAACATACACAGTTTTTCCACGTATATCACTCAAAACTGTTAACTTTTTAAGGTCCAAAGGACCAAATTTGTTTGATTTAATGTGTAATTGTAACTTAAATATGCCGTTGAAAACCTATGCTGTGGGGAGTTTCAACAGATGCTATTCTAAACAATATACCACAGGGTAGATTTTCAACACAAACTGGCCATGGTGTCAAATCCTTAAATCAGTTCAGGGTACCGTTTAGCGAAGCCGTTGTAAATTTACGACCTCTTAAATCTGTTCAGTGGACAAAATGCCAAAACACACTTCCCAAAGAATTTCAATAAACCCCAAATACTACATCTTTATAGGTCTACATACTTGCAGTAGTATTACAAACAAATACTTTATGCACGATGGGCGTCTTTTTATGTAACCAACGTTTACAGTTATATAATGTTTAGTTTTTTTCATTTTTCAGAATTTACGTGATGAATTATAAATATTTACAATTCTTAACATATCACTACAGTTCTCTAGTCAAACATTTATTGCATTTATAAAAGTATACTTCTAAAAGGGGGTGTGTTTTACAAACAAACTAATATTCACAGCTACATAATGTTAGATTGTATGAGTTTTAGATTCAACTGGATGAAATATGCATCGTACTTGACAAACAATAGGAAATAGCTTCTACAAACATTTACAATTGTATAAGCATACACCTATTGTACTCATAAACGTGTATCTCTCTAAGTGTGTGTAGTCCAACTAATATATCACTCTACATATTGACTAATGTTGTAAACATAAGTTTTAAACATAAAATATACATACCTGTTACAAGGAGAGCAAGAGAAAATAAAACTCCTCCGATTGTCGTCATTTTGGATGTTTAATGTGATATGCAAGGTAAAGACTCGGTGGTCTCGTGAAATCAACAGTTGACCTGTAGGTATTGCAACACACCTTTATTGCGTATCACACATTATATATTGGTATCGGCCAGACTTTAACCCTGTCAATCACAATGATCGTTTTGAGGAACGGGGGCCTAGAATGTTCACTGCTGGCGATTTTGCGCCTGACTCTGAGGGTAGGGATTCAAATCCCACACGGGTGTTGCAGCCCAAATCGGGATAAGACCCATATTGTCTAACGTCAATTCAAAAATCAGTTTATTTTATCATTAATGTCTTCATTTTATAGTATTAATAAAAATGCATTTGGTTTGTCTTTTGCAAGAGCACACACAGGTCTTGACAACGCCAAATGGTAAAATATTCACTTTTCACATTGTATCATTCTGTATACAAAATATGTTGTACAAGTTTGAATCGCTACTATTTACATAGTACTAGTTATAGACAAGTTGACTCGCTTACACATAGGATGTTTAAGCTTTGGTAATCAGTAAACGTCGAAAGTATATTTTAGAAAGAAAATCAATTGTTTTGTTAAGACCAACAATAATTAATAACTATAACAGTGAATAAATAATCGATAAAGATATCTCGGACATTCATATCTAACTAGGCCAGCTGCTGTGCATACCCCAACGACCGTGTTATTTTAAATCCAGCGTTGTTCTTATCAGTGAATACGACAGTATGAAAATCTGCCCCCACCACCCCAGTTTTCAACATATACAGTTCTTCCACGTATATCACTCAAACTGTTAACTCTTAAGGTACAAATGACAAAACTTGTTTGATTTAATGTGTAATTGTAACTTATATATGCCGTTGAAAACCTATCCTGTGGGGAGTTTCATCAGATGCTATTCTAAACAATATACTACAGGGTAGATGTTCAACACAAGCTGGTCATAGTGTCAGTATCAGTTCAGGGTACCGTTTCACGAAGTCGTTGTAAATTTACGACCTCTTAAATATTTTTGCTGGACCAATGGTTTAGATTTACAAATGTCAAAACTTGCTTTTCTTTGGAAAGGGCGCAGTTTACAAAGAGTTTGGGCATTGTAACCTAAACCACTGGGTATAACAGATGGCTTACGACGTCGTAAATTCACAACGGCTTTGTGAAACTGTACTCAGTACTTTAAAGGTAAACAAATGAATGCGAATTTCAATAAACCCCAAATACTACACCTTTATAGTTCTACATACTCGTACTAGTATTACAAACAAATACCTTATAAACGATGGGCGTCTTTTTATGTAACCAACGTTTACAGTTATATAATGTTTAGATTTTTCATTTTTCAGAATTTACGTGATGAATTATAAATATTTACAATTCTTAACATATCACTACAGTTCTGTAGTCAAACATTTATTGCATTTATAAAAGTATACTTCTAAAAGGGGGTGTGTTTTACAAACAAACTAATATTCACAGCTACATAATGTTAGATTGTATGAGTTTTAGATTCAACTGGATGAAATATGCATCGTACTTGACAAACAATAGGAAATAGCTTCTACAAACATTTACAATTGTATAAGCATACACCTATTGTACTCATAAACGTGTATCTCTCTAAGTGTGTGTAGTCCAACTAATATATCACTCTACATATTGACTAATGTTGTAAACGTAAGTTTTAAACATAAAATATACATACCTGTTACAAGGAGAGCAAGAGAAAATAAAAACCCTCCGATTGTCTTCATTTTGGATGTTTAATGTGCATATGCAAGGTAAAGACTCGGTGGTCTCGTGACATCAACTGTTGACCTGTATGTATTGCAACATATCTGTTATTGCGTATCACACATTATATATTTGTATCGGCCAGACTTTAACCCTGCCAATTACAATGATAATAGCTATGTTGTCATAGTGTGTCACAGATAGAACCTTAAGCAATCTCATTAAAACCAGTCCTACTGCCCCATTGCGCTTTCTCTACTTTTCATGTAGGATCTTAGAGTCACCCATAGAAGGTCGTGTCCAATTGACCCCCGAAGCGACCAATCAGCGACCCGCTTCCACGATCGTGGAAGCATCGGGGCCTGGTATCCGCTTTTGAATTCTTATAGCCAACACCGAAATACCGAAATAAGCCTTAATTCGATTGGTTGAAATTGAATTGTCGTTGAAATGTCAGTTGGACACGACCTTCTATGGGTGACTCTCAGATCCTACATGAAGAGTGGGTTGTTAGGTCCTTAACCAATCAGTACTTAGCGTGACTTTCGTCCAATCAGTGTGTATCAGACCAATGTGTAATTGACCAATCAGATTGATCACCTACGGTGATTAAAATGGATGTGATGACCACAGAGAGGACACACACACTCAGCCTTGACCACAGACCATCACGGGAGCAGCCAGTGTCCAGACATCCCAAGGGATGCAGCGCCCCACATGGGGTCTGCACACGGCCAAGACACTCCAGCTCGTCTGAAGCAACAACACATGTAACCACAACTGTACCAGTCCTGTATCCCCAGTTATGTACTGTCACTACTGTTTTACAACTGAATCCAAATACAACCAATTCACCAACTACAGATTGTGTTCCTCATTCCTTCTTCATCAATAATGGGTCTAAAACTAGGCTATTACAGATGACGGAGGACAGTGGTGGTTAGGTTTTTTTAAAAGCTAACTGATCCCCGGTACCTGATAGAATTCCCCTCTGCTTTGTGAAGATGACGTCTTTTCAAGGAACAGTTTCAACTTCACATGACAAGAAGAAAGACGTCCTCTCCACAGAGCAGGTCATAACAAGCCAAGCAGGAAAACAAGATTTCACAGACTTCACAAGCCTCGACAAATCATCGCCAGCCACCCTGCCTATTCATCAACTTTACAAGAAGACGACAGCTTACAACTACGTCACCACCAATCTAATGTCATCGCCAGAATCCTGACTGAAGCAGCTGGTTCACTCTCGCCAGATGATTCTCTAAGTGACAATTTTATCTGTTGAACTTTTAAGATCAATTCGTATAAACAGTTCTTCTGAGACTGTGCTGCTTCATAGTTTCAATGAAATTATCCTAATATTTGAAGAATTAGGTGCAGAAAATTATATTGTATTTACACTTTGTAACAAAACTTGTCACCTTTAAAATAGTTATTAACACCAGAGCATTAACTGACGATTCTTTTAGGGACATATACAGCAGCTGTAGAAATGACATTAAGAAACATTCAGGATTTCATACAAACTTCTTGTTTGTATGTATTGTATGTAATTATATATGCGCGCGCGTGTGTGTGTGTGTGTGCGCGTGTGTGGGTGTGCGTGTGCGTTTGTGCGCTTTGTGTGTGTGTGTGTGTGTGCATGCGCGTGTGTGTGCGCGTGTGTGTGTGTGTGTGTGTGTGTGTAGACTTTAACCCTCCTCATAACCTCATAACATCATTTTCTGTCATTTACGTTACAGCAAGTGTATTTACGTTACAATAAGCACGTGGTTTATGACAAAACAAAACCAATAAAGACACACACACATTAGAACGATTTAGTAGTTTTTTCTCACATCTTTCATGTCAGTAATATACGTCATCATTGGCATTGATTTAGATTCTATTTTAGTATTTATGTCTGTCATTTGGGTTATAAGGAATCGCGATAAAGGCATAATAATTTGCATCAAGTTAATAAATCTTTGGCTGAAGGGGTTACAACTAGGAGTTTGATTACCAGTGAGCGCAAGGGTGGTTGAAGCCAGTTATAACAACAATAATGAATAAGCAAGTTAACCCTTACCGTGCGGCATAGTTTTTGAGAAGTTATTTTGATTGGCGTGTCCCGGAATTTCTTTTCAGGATTTTGCCTATCCCAAATGACTGCCTCACCCAACGTCACTGCTTATCTGTTTTGCGGCTCAAGGATATATCCGGGTCAGGCTACTAGTAGCCTGACCCGGATATTTCCGTGAGCCGCACCGTAAGGGTTAAAGAGTACACAGGTAATTAATGATAATTGAGCAAGGATGAAAGTACAAGATGATTAGAGCCAGTTAAAACAACTTAAATCCCAATAAAATAATGATAGAGGTTAGTAGTTAATTGGACCAAGTGGTAACAAAGCTGTTTACAATAGAATGTCCCAAGCAGGTGGTAAGTAAGTTTTTTTTTGTCATGGTTAATGGTAAAATTGGCTCTTCTAATCTCATTGGATTCCTGGAGTTTCCTTTGGCGCCAGATGTTTAGGTTGAGTGCCAGGGTCCCGTTTCACAAAGGTGTCGTAAACCATGTCATAGGGTTCATGAATTTGGTTTACAAATGCCAAAAATTGTTGTAAACTGTGCACTAAAGAAAAACAAGTTTTTCTTTGAAAAGTGCACAATTTACAACAATTTTTGACATTTGAAAGCCAAATCAATCGGCCCAGTGATGAGGTTTAAGACGTCATAAATTTACAACTTCTTTGTGAAACGGTACCTTGCTGAACCATCATTGAATGGGATAGAGGAGGTGTCTAATGATATGTTCAGAGACTGCTACTTTCTGGTCGGCTTTTTGCACTGTGCCTTGTGTCTGAAGGGTCTTGCCGCTAAAGGATATATGTCAATACTGGCCTTGTTCTTGATGTGGCGAGTAATGTGGTGCCTAACTGTGCCTTCATATAGGATATTGACTGATATAGATTTTGTTCTGGGTTCTGTGTCTTTTAAAGCTTTAGATATGGTTCTGGATATTTGTTCAGTGGGCTTGCTCTATAGGGAGATTAAGGTCGTCTTTAGGTGTTGAATTTCGCTGCCTAGGGTATTGGCATAGCACAGGGCTTTGGTTCGTCGGGTTATGGTGGTGATGATAGATTGCTAATAACAGTGCTGTATGCCAATTTTGCTCGTAGGAAGATTTTAGCCTGAACATAAATTCCGATAAAAAGGATGTCATTCAGTATACACATTGTCGTTCTTAAATATAGACAAAACCCATGTTCAAAAGAAAATGTTTAATTTTAGAGAACTAGTTCGTTTTACCATTATAGCATTTCTTAATTAATCTGGACTACGGCATGTTAACAATCTTACACCTGGCCTGGGTGTAATGGATGAGGATGACGACTGTCCTTTGCGACCAGGCTCTCGACCTCACTCACCAACAAGACCCTATAGGTCTCCCCTCCGCCTTTCCATGAGGTTTTAACCAATATATTTTATACAATACGTTTTATTATTTTATTACTTTGGCTATTTTTCAGTGGAATTACCGATAACGGCAAATGTTAAGGAAATTAGTCAATTGGCTCAAAAGTATATTCTATTGCATTTTGCCTCCAAGATGAGGCAGTTCACCATGTATTATGCCTTTTCCAGTGATCCGGATACAGCGAAAGGAAGCTATTCCGTTTGATCGGGCAAGGCATCGACGGAAAGCTGGTCCAGGGCTATACGTAACGTAGAGCAACGGGGATATCATAGCATGGAAATATCCAGGATGCTAACTTCAAGCTTTTGCTGTTTAGGTAAGTTTATTTAACACAATTACACTGTTTTAAATTTATATTCCGCTATCAACAAATCTACTTTTACAAGAGCTTAACGATCTTGTACAGCCCCTACCAAGATCCTACATTATTTTAGGCGACTTTGATAGCAGGGATATTAATAAGGGGGAAAAGGTAGAAGATTTTATAATGCAAAACCATCTATCATTATTTAATGATAGATCTAATACATATTTACATCCAGCTTATTTAGCTATATATTTAACCGTTACTTATCCATTTTTGTTGAAAGATTTTAACTGGTCAGCAATCTTTGTGGTAGTGACCATTTCCCTGGCGGTGACTAAAGTGGATAAACATGTATTCCCAGCTAATCCGACAAATGCTCAATCGGGTTGAGATTGTGTACATATACTGGCCAGTCCATCACATTAATTCTAGCTTAATGAATGAATGCTTGTGTCACCCTGGCGGCACGTGGACAGGCTCTGACACGTAGGAATGTCAAGTGACGTTCAGGGCGCTGGTGATGGCGTAGCAAAAGAACGACTACGAGCATAAGGACCTCACATACATAACTCTATAACTCTGTGCAGTTAGATTACCATTACCAACATCAATATTGGTGTAGAAATTGATTTGAATTGACACAGATTATGATTAGAATCGATACACTGACTACTGTATCATGTATTGCATCGCCAAAGACAATATCGCGATGCATCAGCGTATCGTGACAACCCTAATTAAAAGTCATCACGCATCTAATAAGTTAAAAATGAATTAATAAAAAAAACTAACCATTTCACACAAGGAATAAAATCCATGTGACTCGCACTCACACACACACACACTTTCTTTTACTCACACACGATGTAACAAAGAAGAAAGCTGTACAAATTTGTTTAACAGGAAGAATAATTTTGGTGACAGTTTGTGCACAAAACTTCACAGTCCTGATTAACTGTCTAAAACTGACGTCATCCCTTGTTATACATGTTTTGTCCATCCTTGATAATCCAGGTTATATCTCCATTACGCTCTGATACATACCCTGGACACATTTGACCTGGGTTTTTTTCCAATCGGGGAACATTTATCATCATCACAACATTCAATCAACTCTTTAGCATGGAAAATATTGTACTAAAGCAGAATCGTTCTTTCAAACCAGTATATTCTAAATAAACTTCACCACGCCCTTAACATACTAGTCATTTGATTGGACAGCTATTTTTAATGGTACGTAATTTATTTTTGACGGATAAATAGTGAATGTGTTTAGGGTATGCATTGTAACATAATGGATATATAGCCTGGATTATTCAGGATGTGTTCTGTCATGCTATTGCCATATCGCACATCGTCACACATAAATCATTTTGAAACTATAACATTGTAATCTTATTTAACTTTCTAACGTTCAAACTACAAATCTTAGACCTGTCCAGCATGGTTCATCTTACACCATTCTTGAAGCTATCTGGGATAGTTCATCAAGATAAACACAGACCCATTGATGATGATCGAGTTTTCCCAAGTGCTATCCTAGCCTTAGGTCCCATTTCATAAAGCTCCCGTAGGGATAAGACAATCGCTTTGTGGAATGGGAGCCTGGATGGTTTAAAATGAACAATGGTTCAAACTACAAATCTTAAAGTTGTCCAGGATGGTTCATTCCACACCATTCTTGAAGCTATTCAGGATAGTTCATCAAAATGAACACAGTTTAATTGACAATGGTTCAAATGCCAGTTTTCCCAAGTGCTATCCTAGCGATAGCAAGGTCCCATTTCATAAAGCTCTTTTAAGGCTAAGACATCTTAACTTTCATCTTAGTGCTCTCGTGACGAGAGTGCTAAGATGAAAGTGAAGATATCTTAGCCTTACAATCGTTTTGAGGAACGGGAGCCTGGATGGTTCAAGATGAACCATGGTTCAAATTACAAATCTTAGAGTTGTCCAGGATGGTTCATTCCACACCATTCTTGAAGTTATCCGTGATAGTTCATCAAGATGAACACAGCCCCATTGATGATGGTCCAAATGCCAATCCCAAGTGCTATCCTCGTGTCATCCTGGGTAACACCAGGGCAAGTACTCTCGCTACCGACTACGTTACATACCCCCTGGGAATAATTGAAGGGTTTTCGCTGATTTGGAAGTTGCGCCAACGTCGCTATCATCCAATCAAACGCTTAGCAAAGCAAACCCTGTGCAACCATCGAGAATCGTTTTTTCAATTTTAAAATTCAACTCATGCACAAAGCTATTGTTGTTGGCAAAAGTTACGTCCCTTTAACCCAGGCCGAGAGTAAAGTCGTGTCATTTTGTTGGACAGCTATTTTTACCAACATGTAATTCAAATTGGCAGAAACCCGTCGATTATTTCCAGGGGATATGTAACATAGTCGGTAGCGAGAGTAATTGCCCTGGTGTTACCCAGGATGTCCTAGCGTTAGCAAGGTCCCATTTCATGAAGCTCTGGTAAGGATAAGATGTTTTACCTTTCATCTTAGCGCTCTCGTAACGAGAGCGTTAAGATGAAAGTTAAGATGTCTTAGCCTTACAATCACTTTGTGGAACGGGAGCCTGGATGGTTCAAGATGAACAATGGTACAAATTACAAATCTTAGATTTGTCCAGGATGGTTCATTCCACGCCATTCTTGAACCTATCCAGGATAGTTCATCAATATAAACACAGTTCAATTGACAATGGTTTAAATGCCAGTGTCCCCAAATGCTGTCCTAAATGTTTCATCAGGGAGAAATACTGCACTGACTGGTTGCACAAGAGACAAGGAGTAAACTCCAGTTGACAATCCATGCACAAAACATCATCATTGTCCTCTTCTGTCATGTCCACAACCAACACACCAGCTGACGATGATTGGCTGCAACAGATGCAAGCAAACTGTGATGGAAATGATTCGTTTTTAATCACCTCTGGGTGATTTTTCAACAGACTTTCCACACAAGACCTGCATCTGAAAAGATCAGCCACACATTTATTTTTACAGAGTATTTCTTTCAATTTGGCAGTTCCATTAAATTTTGAGTTCTTACAAAAAGTGCATGATTGAATTTTGTGTACAAGTCGATCTTCACACATCTTCATATGGCCTAAAAGATTACGTTTTTCCTTGTAGGATTTACCACAGACACCACAACAAAAGGGTCTTTCATTGGTGTGGGTTTTCATGTGGGATACTAAGTTTCCTTTTTGTGCAAAGGATTTAAAACAAATATCACAGGAATGAGGTTTTTCTCCTGTGTGCAACAGAAGGTGTTTTGTCAATGAACATTTCACCGTGAAACTTTTTCCGCAATATTCACAAGAATGAGGTTTTTCTCCTGTGTGACATCGCATGTGCTTGGTCAATGTCCATTTCTCAGAAAATGACTTGTCACAGATATCACAAGCATAAGGTTTTTCACCTGTGTGTAATTTCAAATGTTTTATCAGTGAAGACTTAAGTGTAAAAGATTTGTCGCACACGTGACAACTGTTAGATTCTCCCTCTGTGTGTAGCCTCCTGTGGTCTTGTAACAAGTAGTTTGATCTGAATCTTTCGTCACACATATCACACGGAAAGTGTCTCTCGCCAGTATGTAAGGTCATGTGTGAAGTCAGTGAGAATTTCAAAGCAAACAACTTTTTACATATATCACAAGAGAAAGGTTTTTCACCTGTGTGCAACTTCATATGCTTTGTCAAGGAAGACTTTAAAGTAAAAGATTTTTCACAAATTTCACAAACATTTGACCGTTTGTCGGTGTGTAGTTTCATATGGTCAGTCAACAAAAATTTAGATATGAAAGACTTTTCACAAAAACTGCAATGATAGGGTTTTTCTCCAATATGTGATTCCAAATGAGTTGTTAACAAAGTTCTTGAGGCAAATGAATCGCCACAAACATCACAGATGTAGGGATTAATATCTGTGTGTGTCTTCATGTGATCCTGCCACGACTGTTCTAAAGTGAAGGACATATTACAGACATCGCACGAAAACCGTCTTTCTCCTGTATGTGTCTTCATGTGGGTCTTCAATGAATATTTCACGGTGAAAGACTTTCCACACACATGACATGAAAATGCTTTTTCATTGCTGTGTGACTTCATATGTCTTGTTAATAAATAGTTAAATTGAAAAGAATAACCACAAATATCACAAGAATGGGGTCTTCCATTTTGTTGGGACACTTTCAAATTTTCCGAAGAAGAGGAATTTTCACCTGCGTTGAGTTCAGTTGTGTCGGTCATTGTGAATGCAGGTTATTTCAGATAAAAAAAATTTACAATGTCAGTGTGTCTTTTTTCTTGCTTTTCAGAAAAGTTCTGTTCCTATGTTCAACAAAAACATGTCTGAGTTATAGACAGCTCCAAGAAACACTATGAGTATTCACTCATTCTTCATGAAAGAAGATGTTCCTCCGTTGTAGTGTATCTTCGGCTCCGTATCTTCATATTCGTCTTCAAGAATGCTTTCCAGACATCCAAAACCTGAGAAAAAAAATTGATATGAAATTAACACAGAGTATTAGGGGTGCAACGATACACTTATGCCACGATACGATATGTATCTCGATACACAGAACACGATACGATGCATATCGCGATACGCAACGATACAACTATTTTAGAAAACTATTACTAAAAACATTAACAAGTCATTGAAATCACTAATTCAGTAACTTCAAAGTCCTCAAACAGACAACATTTTTAATTTTCATCAGTCAAATTTAAAGTGCTGATTGTATTTCAGGCAGTCTTAAAACTGTGACCACCTTGTGCTGTTGAAAACCTATCTTGTGATAATTTGTTTAAAAGAG
>JAULCD010039962.1:0-12402 GCA_032361085.1 Calliostoma canaliculatum | reverse complement strand
TTTCTTTTTGATAATTCTTTTTATATTACGGTGTTTTACACTGGGCGAATAGGTTATAAAGGACAAAAATAAATACAAAATGTGATTTTATTAAAATAAAAACAACAGCAACAAAAATATTTGTAAACTGTGGACTTTTGAAGTAAAATAAATACCTATGTCGTTTTCTTAATTTAAACAAAAATGCCAAAATTGTTGTAAATTGTTCACACTTGTTTTTATTTTGAAAGCCTCTGTTTACAACGATTTTAGCATTTGTAAACCACACCCATTATCCAGTGTTATGGTTATAAACGAGTTTCAATTTCGCTTTAGTGTCGTTTCACACACTAGTGTCTGGGGATGGCTTTTTTAAAGAAAAGAAAACACTCTTAATTTCCTATTTTATCAAAATCTGCCTAACGTCTTCTCTGCCTGTAATCACATTAGGACGAAACGCTAAAAGTCATCTGGTATCGTATTTACAACATTTGCCAGGCTAATAAATAACTCTTGTCATAAATTGTATGTTATATCCCGCCAAACACAGAAAGATAATTTTGTAAATATAAATTTCCGATTTAGATTAATTATTTCTGTCCCGACTAGAACACTATACCCCTCTTTCGTATTAATTGAAGCCGGCACATATGCTCTGCTTTGGGATTTCCATTTTCCTAATATCTTCGGAACCAGCGAGTTGTGTGTTTTCTAAATGTCCCGTGTGCAGAACGTGCCTGTCACGAGCACCTGTCGCACGCACAGACCCTCCCCTGAGTCCCCCTCCCCCCTTCCTCCCCCAAACCCCGGGGGAGCGAAGCTATGCACATACACCCAGGAGATGGATGCTCGATACGGAGCCTGATTTCAAACTAGGCTCCTCAAATGTTCATTTCCGATCACTTTCTCAGATAACCATTTGGAAATATCCATAAATCCTTATTGTTTATTTTTGTGGGGTATGTTATTATCTAGTAGAGATGAGATATGGCGGAGTGAGCTTCGAACGCTGAATACAAGAGCATTTGCGAGCAAGAAATATTGGCCCGGTTTCCATTAGTCCGGATGTGTTTTGGATGCATTTGTGCTTTAACCCTTAACGTACTAAGTGCAACATTTGACTATTTTAAAATATAATCTAAATTACTGTTAAAAACCTACCCTGTGGTAATTTGTTTAAACAAATTACCACAGGATAGGTTTTTAACAGTTCAAGGTGATCACAAATTTAAGTCGTCTTAACCCCTGTGCTCTTAGGTTTATCCAAACGGCGTCATTTTAATCCCAGTCGCTACATTATGTTTAGATGTTTAGTTTAGGCAAATGATATTCCTATAGAATGCTCTTATGCGAACTCTGATAAAGGAACGTTATTTTCTTATTCAAAGACAGAGATTCTTGCAAACATTACAGGAACAGATCTTTGTGTTGTTTGTGTTAAGTCTTCAAAAGATGTCTTTGTTTATTTCTAGGTTATGCGTTTGCGGGCAATTATATTTGACATAAAGCAGGCGATGGCCCCAATATGCTAACCATATAGCGAACATAGTCAGTTTATCTTAAATCTTTCAGTTATCAGGTAAAATAAACACAAAATTGAACTTCAAAGGGGGGTTTTGGAGGGTGATACGGGTTTCACCAAACCTCGATCAGATTGCGGACTGTTGGAAGCAGAATAACAAAGCCGCGGCCTGTTGCTGGGTGAAATTATGTTAAAGAAAATTTACAATTATATTTCATTACACCGTGAAATTTAAAAAAAATAAAGCGGGTTATTAAATTTAATAAATGTATGCATAAGTTATTAATGTGCATTTTAAAAGAGATTTTAAAATAAACACCATTCACTACTTGATACTAAGATATGTCTGTTTATGATATGTTTGCTTAGTGTAAATATGCTTCTTTGTTAGCGGTAATGACGATTTAATATAAGTGTGTAATTTTTTAAACATTTTTTTTTACGGTTTTGTTTAAACTTTGCTCCTAATCCTGACGGGTGTTGTGGTATCCAGCGCTCGATCTATTACTTCTGTAAAACGTAAACCGGTGTATTTGTAATATTCTGTTTCTACGCTATGGTTGATCAGCTGGAGTTTAGCTAATTTTCACTGTAAATTATCTCGAGAAGTTGAATTTAGTTAAACAGAACCTAAAAATGACCACTTCTTGCTGTTAAAAACTGTAATACTAAATTCTGTCACGAGGGTTCTATATGACGCACATGCGAATGTGGTATATTTCTATCGACTACATTTTCTTTAACCCTAAAGTGCTAAATTTAATTTAATAGAACTTTAAACTGGAAGTATTTGTACTGTTGAAAACCTATCCTGTGGTGAAAACCTATCCTGTAGTAGTTTTTGTTTAAAAGAGCTCCTTTCAGGAGCTCTTTTAAACAAATTACCACAGAATAGGTTTTCAACAGTATAAGGTGGTCATATATTTAGGTTTTACTAAGCCTATTTTTTAAAGTGAAGTTAAGACAATGAAGTTGACAAATGATCGTGTAGCACTGGAAAGGTTAACATGACCATTTATGTCAAGGAACGTATTTATTTTGTGTCTATTATTTCAAAGTTATTACGAAGGTGTCGGGTTCTAAAACCGGTCCTTTATCAAGTCAGCGCAAACACACGACCCCTGCATTATCGCTTTCCTCTGTCCCCGTTGTTTCCAACCTCATGCATTTGAGTATAAATCAAACACGGGATCCAACTCCTAGGATGCGAATCGCTGGAATGAGGCCCGGTGATTTCACTAAATCAGTAAACGTGACAGGCCAGGCGAACAGTTTGCCCCTACGTGAAGGCCTACTGCAAATTTGAAGCAGAGCGAACCAAGTACACGGAAAGCCGAGCAGCAAGCAAAGGGAGGCAACTCATACAACCAACCGCTGATCACAATGTCAGAAGTTCCCTCTCGTGTCGAGTTCCAACACACTCGGATACGTTTGACGTGGAAGCGGGGGTTAACTATGGATTTGTTTGTGCAATGATTTCTAATATTTCTCAATTTTCGCACGCATGGACGTATTAGCACAGCTTTAAAAATGCACATCATGTTTATCAAAGACCTTCGGATTTGACTCATTACGACACTCTCCGATACCCTCTGGACGGAATCTTCGCGACGGATCCCCAGCTCTTTGGTCCGGAAACACGGAAGCTCAGGACAAGACAGCGACCCCTTGGGTCAACGTGATCTTTTCTTCCAGACATCCACCCTCAGGGTCTGCCCCCACCCCCAGTTCATCATCTGGCTAGGGAGGGGCTTCTTCTTGGAGGTGGGCATGCCACGATACCCCAAGGCTTATACTACAATATGTCCAGTGTTTTAAGAAGTCTGTAATTTTAACTACTCTTTCATTTAGAGGCTGTGCCCACGGGCAAGCTTTTCCAGGAGGGTAGTCAACTACGAAACGAGATTAAAATAATTATAGTTGAGGAACATACCCAGGTCTCCTTTTACTGGGCTGTGGAGGCTGTCCGTGAATCACCATGGGTCCCGTTGCTGGAGGGGCCGAGTTGTCAGCAGTGTCGTCACATATCTGGGCCCCGTTCCTCAAAGCGATCTTAGGCTAAGTGATCGTAAGCGATTTGTTTAAAACAGTGTCCTGTGTAGTTATTACTTACGACTGTGGTAGCGCAGAGATCGATTTGGAACCGGTGCGCTACAACAGTCGTAAGCGAATTTTATATTTTAGCACTTACGATCAACTTAGCCTAATATCGCTTTGGGGAACGGGGCCCCGAACAGGGAAGCAGGCTGATGTTGTTGTCTTCTAGCCTTTCCGCTATTGTTTATCATTCTTAGAAAAAATATGACAAAGCTAAAAAAAAAAGTATCAACTTTCTTTATTTTTAGTCTAACAATGAAACGTGCTTGAATTATTGGGTCAATTATTCACGTGCAAATTTCAGTGGAGGTTAAGATTTTCAAATTTGTAAACTGAATTTATTGCTCAGTTGACAACAATTTTGTCATTTGTAAACCCGACCCATTGTCAATTTACAGCGATTGTGACATTTGCAAATTGAACTCTTTGCACAGTTTACAGCGATTTGGACATTTGTAAACCGAATCATTTTCACATTTTGCAACCCAAGTCATTGACCTAGTGACTCTGCCTTTTAAACATGGGCTTAAATGCCGTGGTTTGAAACTCAATTCTGCTCAAAAACCTCTTTCAATCAATCCAGCTAATAAAATATTCGTGAAGATTTTGATCAAAGCGAGTATAAGTCATTAACACAAGAACAAACACCCGACGTTTGCCTGTGCATATTATGATGTACAAGTAATGAACGATCCCCAAACCCTAAGAAAGCTGAATCCAGTTACGTAGACTTATACCTTAAAGTGCGAAGCCCTTTTCATATTTGCTTGTCAAAATTCTGCCGAAATAAGCTGTTAAAAACCTGTCCTGTGGTAATTTGTTTAAAAGAGCTTTTACAGGAGCTCTTTTAAACAAATTACCACAGGACAGGATTTTAGCAGCATGAGTGGTCAGTTTAATAATCTACTTAACCCTTTTCAGCACTGTAAGGGTTAAAGAAAACTGAATCCGGTTACGTGGGACTTAAAGCTACGACCCATCCTAGGTTTCAATACAGTTTGTTTAGGTGAGACATAAGATAATTCCCACACTCGTAGAGGACTGAATCGGGTTAAGTGGGTTTTAAAACTATGACCATCCTAGGTTTTAAACAGCCCATTTTGGTTTGATATAAGACAATGGGATTGACAAATGATGGCAGCGGCGCTTAAGGGGTTAAAGGTTAAGACAGATCTGGATAGTGGTGAAGAGCATCTGACATGACTTCCTCACAAGGAGATCTAATTGTTAGCTCGGTCGATTGCTCACCAGTCACTCGCCGCTACGAGGCACATGTGTTTTTGTTGACATCCAGTGATCAATATTTTATAGGCCAACATCTTCAAGGGCGTCAGTGTGTTAGGACTCAGGTCGGCCTAATCCTCGCGAGCTCTGCCTGGAACACGTTCATAGATTGAGCTCAAACCGCATTCAGCTTTTTTCTAATCCACTGCTCAAGACTTTGAAATAAGAGAAATTAATAAGTAACGATCTTCTCAAATGCAAAAACAGTGTTCGCGCAACAAAGAAGAGAATCAGATGTGGACGTAGGTGGAATTTGATTAAGAATTACGTGTATTACAATCTATAGCGATGGACTTGAACATCGAGTCAGGAAAAAGAATACTATTCTGGGACAGATGTGTGGTATAAGGGCTTGGAAGTTTCTAATGGAAAGTAAAAAGAGGTGTGTGAGTGAGTGTGTGTGTGTGTGTGAGAGAGAGAGAGAGAGAGAGAAAGAGAGAGAGAGAGAGAGAGAAAGAGAGAGAGAGAGAGAGAGAGAGAGAGAGAGAGAGAGAGAGAGAGAGAGAGAGAGAGAGAGAGAGAGAGAGAGAGACAGAGAGAGAGAGAGAGAGAGAGAGAGAGAGAGAGATGATACACATACAAATGTGTTAATTTACGTATAACTGTATAACCCATAGACTATATTTTCTTTACCTTTATAGTGCTAAATGTATGAGTACTATATCTTAAGCTGATTAAAACCTACACGTGGTAATATGTTTAAAAGAGCTTCTACAAGAGCTCTTTAAACAAATTACCATAGGATAGTTTTTCAACAGCCTACTTAAAATTTAAGCACTGACATTAGCAAACGTTGCACTTAGCACTCGAAGGGTTACATGCCAATTTAGTGTTACCCAAATTTGGCTATTGAAAACAGATTTTGCGGTAATTTGTATTTAAAAGCTCCCTTGAGACGTCATTAATGGCGCATAATATTTTATAATGAACTTTATTTTCCACATGTGACAAAAACATTTACTCTGAGTTAGTTATACCCGAAAGTGACCCACTTTCAGCCTAAGCTGTCCTCTTCTAAATATATGTATTTAAAAGCAGTTCTGATGTTGTATTGCAGTTTGATGTCAACTACAGTATTTCGCTGTCGGCGAATTCTAATGCAATAAGTTTAGCTATTGACTTTGTAATCCCTACTCGAGGACAGATCTAGGTTCTGTGGAACATGACATGCTGATTTAACCAGTACTCCAGTCTTTAAGGACTGCAACTTCTCTCGCATCTTCAGATTATGTTCTGTCCGCGGGCAGGGCGGGGCTTTGGTCGTGTACCCGAAGCTAACGATGTAGGTAGAAGATGTTCAACACTACCCGAGGCTAGTGTCATAGTGCTATCGACACAGGGCAAGTAGGTTCAGCTTGCAAATGCCAAGTTAGTGAAAAATGCGCAGTTTAAAAAGAAAAGCTGTTGGACTAAAACTCGGTTTACAAATGGCAACTTAGTCGTAGACCGCTTTGTAAACCATGTCTGTGTTTGTCTTTGGAAAGAGCAGTTTACGACGATTTTGGTTTTTGTAAACCAAACTAATTTTTCTTCTTTTAAAGGTACCCAGGGCCCCGTTTCTCAAAGCGATCTTAGTCTCAGTTGATCGTAAGGGCTAAAATATGACATTGTTTAACGACTGTCGTAGCGCAGAGATCGCTTTGGACCCGGTGCCAGTCGGCACCGGGTCCAAATCGATTGCTGCACAACGACAGTCGTAAGCCTATGATAAGACACAACTCCACAGAACATTTTCTTAAAAACCACCTAGCTTTAGATTGCTTTGAGGAGCGGGGCCTACATCACATTTCCTTCGGGACGGAGATGTTGGGTTAAAATTCACACTAGTAAAATGGAATTTATAACCCGGACCGTTTTGTCTTATATTTCACAAACGTCAAAACTGTTGTAAACTGTGTTTTCTTTGGGTATTTGTAAACCGAGCCAGTGAGCCCAGTACGAGACAGCCGGGTCCTCTTGATGTGAACCGTGTGCCCTGCAGCTACTCATTAGCTGGACGAAACACTGGTATTCTAAGAGCTTCCAACGCTCCACGAGCCGGATTAAAAAGGATGTAATTTATTCTTTGAGTGGATGTCTGCTTACTCTTCATGCATAAATGATTGATGCCTTTTCAGGAGCACGGGATGGAACTGAATATTAATATTTTCTGACATAACAGTCGGCAATAGCTTACGTTTCTCTAAAGATGGGAACTTTTCTGTTTTCAACAGTAGAGAGTATTCAAGTTCCGTAACTCCTCAGGGGTGTTTGTTTGAATCTCTACAGAGATGTTTTTCCAGGTTGTCTTCGCCTTGGGCTTAAAGTCTATCCATAGTCTGGCCAAAGTTTAGAACCCGGTCGTGTTTTCTGTCCTATTGATTGTACAGTCTTTCGCACAGTCGTTGAATTTTAGTATTTTCCTTCACATTAGACTAGACTGTAATATAGACAAAACTCATTAAATCCGTGTTTGCTGCAGCTGGTTTTTTTAGACTTAGAGTCAGTTTAACCTTTTTTGAAGCTTTCAAAGATTTTTTTTTTCTTTTTATCATAGCCTTTTATTAATCGAATCTATTTTCCCCAATATCAAGACCTAAATTCCTATTTTCTATTGGCTCTTTATATTAAGATTTTTTGTTAATATTTTCAGACAAAGCTTAAGTGTATAAATTGTACTGTGTCCCGTTCCCAAAAGTGATCTTAGGCTAAGTTGATCGTAAGTGCTAAATAGCATTGGCTTACGACTGTCGTAGCGCAGAAATCGCTTTGGAACCGGTGCCAATCAGCACCGGTTCCAAATCGATTTATGCACTATGACAGTCGTAAGCCTATGATAAGAAACAACTCCATGAGGATATTGTTTCAAAAGTCACTACGATCAACTTAGGCTAAGATCAAATTGAGGAACGGGAATCTGGTACTGGAGTGACGCTCTTGGACACACCCAGCACCGTCACCCCTCCCCTCGACATCACGTCGATAATTGATGTTAAGCGGCAATATTAACGCATACAAAGTGTCCACATTGTCGCATGTCGTTAACTGTAATTACAAACCGGGAGACTGTAGGCACGTCATGTATATGTAACCTGCATCCCTTATACCTCACATGCCTAGCTTAAAACTGTGACAACCTTGTGTTATTGAAAGCCTATCCTTTAGTACTTTGTTTAAAAGAGCCCCTTTCAGGAGCTCTTTTAAACAAAGTACCACAGAATAGGTTTTCAATAGTATAATATGGGCACAGATTTAGGTTTACGAATTAGGTGAACGAATCACGCTACCAAATCGAAAAGGTTTAAAATCACCATTTATTTTAAGGGTTAAGTCACAAAAATACAAGTGTTCAGGGAGGGCTAATAATAGATGTGACAAACGTGGGGGAAGTTTCAGATTTTTCAATACACGTCTGTGTCACAAAACTCTAAACACACCTCACCTCTTTAATAAATGGCCGGTCCCTAAGTCTATCGGAACATACGACAATCCATGGGACATAACTCTGCGGGGTGAGAGGTCACTATGGTAACCCCACCCTTCATTAGAGGCGAATTGGCATATTTCCCGCTAATTGGGAGGTATTATGTACATAGCCACGTGACTTAACACATTTGTCTATGTCAGCTTTGTAATAATACTTGTCAAGTGCACTCTGTGGGTGTTGATGGTATTATTTATCAACTCCATTGTGCAAACTAGATAAATAGACTGTTGAAAACGTATACTGTAGTAATGTGTTCAACAAATCTCCTTTCAAGTTAACCCTTAGAATGTTAATGACGCCATGTGTAAATTTTATTGTCCTACGTCAAATGTTAACAAACTGTTTGTTGATGTAACTATCCTGTGGTGATTTATTTTAATAATTTCCTTTAAAGCTAATTCCAAGGATTAAATTAACATATTTGTTAATTTGTTTATAAGGTTATTTGTTAATGACATTATTTGTTAATACTTTTTTAGTAATCTTTATTTTCTTAGTCCAAAACGGCTGTTAAAAAACCTATCCCGTTGTAAATTTGTTTAAAAGAGCTCCTTGAAAGGGGATTTTTTAAACAAATTTCTAAAGAATATGTTTTTAGTTGACCAAAGGATAGGTTTACAACAGAACAACACTTCACAATTTTATTTATACTAAAATCAATTCAATGTTAAGTGGTTATAGCAGCCGCTGCAATAATAACAGTCCAAGTCAAGTTGACCCGATAATAGCACGAGGTCGACACATGTAAAGTTAAATGAATCAAACGCTGGCTTCCTAGGGTTAAAATGGATTAGCTTCAGTCTAATATTGCTCTATCTTCAGCCAAATCTAGGATGTGTTTCCCCCTTTCTTTCCTTTTTGAAAAAAATACAAATCTTTTTACACCCTTTAAACTATTTTTAACAAAGCGAGAGAGGACAAGACGAGACTATGGTGTTTAACTATTTAAGTGCTGAATTTACTAGTAGGACTTAAAACTGGGACTAACTTGTGCTGTTAAAAACCTTCTTGTGATGATTTGTTTAAAAGAGCTCCTAAAAGAGCTCTTTTTAACAAATTATCACAAGGGTTTTTAACAGCCAATTTAAATAGTAATTTGGACAATTATATTGGACAAGTGTTGAGTTTGGTTTTAAAGGGTTAATGTAACAGTCTACGGTGTACAAGACCCCACTGTCTTCCTCGTCATCCATTCACTCAATCCTGCGTATCTCTGTCTACTCTTCCTTGCTTTCCAACACAGACAGACGTCTCCCCCCACTAATGTTATAAAGGTGTATTTTCCATCATTATGCCAGAGGGTGATGCCAAACTCACAACCCCTCTCCCTTCCTTGCAAATAAACTCTCTCGTCTGCTAAGCCTGTCATTTATCATCCATTCTTTATGCGTTTTGCGGTTTCAGTATAACCCTGTTCTAATGACATTGGAAATCCTTCTTGTCGTCTGCTCAGCCAGGTTCGACTGTGGAGGGAGGAAAAAAACAGGAGTATTTATCAAGATTGCAGTAAATTCACATCTGTTTTTATGTATGTTATCTACATAGTTGATTGGTGGGTCCTGGTAGTTCCATTCGTCCCATCCCTGCACCACATGAACAAGACATGTGTTTACCGCGAATCTGTCAGTGGGTGGGGCTTGTGAGTGTCAGACGATCCTCGAGCAGTGATTGACAGGTGTAGGCTGGTGCATGTTATTGCACATGTTGCCGTGTTTTCCCGGTATTCTGCGAGATCCTACTTCACTAATTCACGTCCTGATAACCTTGTTTGAATCGATCAACAGCCTCCGGCACTCCGACCTCGGAATTCTGCCGATGTGTCCTCTGTAAATTTGTATAGAGAAATAAGTACACAGATACTGTTTCAAATTTGCAGGGTTTTTAAAAGGGTGATTGCATTTTGCGTGTTTACAAGGGAAGCGAAATGGGAAACGGATGAAATATTAGGTCATTCACGAAAGGCTCTAGATGTGACGTTGTTACGATACCCTTGCTTTCAGTACATTCACTTAAGTCGAACGATTTTTTATGGATGTCAACTTCTTTATTTGGCAGGATCACAGCATTTCGGAGTATAGTCTCACTCCTTCATGAATGAATATATTCCGTTGTGCCACATAAAGAAGCTATCATCCATAATGATCTCTATACTTATATTCTGTACTTCTAAATGCCAATTGAATGACTTGTACATCCATGTATTCAATTAAAATAGGGGCCCGTTTTACAAAGACGTCATAAATCTACGACGTCTTAATCCATATCACTGGGTTAATGGATTTGGTCTACAAATGCAAAAAATATAGTTGAAAAGTGTGCACTTTCCATTTTTTAGCATTTGTTCCACAATCATTTTTTTGGCATTTGTAGACCAAATCTATTAACCCAGTGATATGGTTTAGGACGTCATAAAGTTATGACGTCTTTGTAAAACGAAAACTTTTCCTGTGAAAATGTGTGTGAAAAGAGCTTCTACAAATCACCACTTGATATGTTTTCAACAGTATAAGGTGGTCATAGTTTAGAATCAATCCACCCCTGCAAGGGTTAACATAACTAAAGGATTGTAAGTTTTGAGTACTTAACCCCAAGTTCAGCACCTTAGAGTCTCTACCTGCTAATTGTAAATCCCGCAACTGGGCAACATTAATTGTTCATGGCACCACCACACGTTCTAATGAATTGACAGCCATCTTGCCGAGACCGCAATCAATGAAGATCAATGACCCCAGGTTCCACTCCAGACAGGGTGCTGTTTCATAAAGCCATTGTAAATCTGTGACCCCTTGAACCTTGCAAGGATTTACAACGTATAAATTTAGGAGTCACAGGAACTCACAACTAAGAATTTTAGGGGTCCCAGACTGTAACTTGGAGGTCCCACTCTGACACAGCTTCTTTAAAATATTTTTAGGGCCCCGTTCCTCAAAGCGATCTTAGGTTAAAGTGATCGTAGGTGATTTTTGAAACAATGTCCTGTGGAGTTGTTTCTTATAATAGACGTACGACTGTCGTAGCATAGGGATCGATTTGGAACCGGTGCCAAATGGCACCGGTTCCAAAGTGATCTCTGCGCTTCGACAATCACCAGCAAGAACATCGATTTTGTGGTTTTGATGCAACCCTTCAGACGCACACGTAAATATTTTTGCATCCCCTGTAAGCTTTTATGGGTATGGGAAGCAGGATTTTGTGTCCAGTAAACCCCTTCATTATAAATCTATGACCTTTTGACCCGTGTCACTAGGCCAAAGGTTCGGTTTACAAATAATTTACAAATGCCAGAAATTGTTGTTAAATTTTTTTTTGGAAAGTGAAGTTTAAACACATTTTGGCATTTTTAAACCTAACCTATTGGCTCAGTGACTTGGTTTACGTCTTAAATGTTCACCGGTTTTGTGAAACAGACCCCTAGTCATTTAATATTCTAATGTTTATTGCAAGTACTAAGTTAGGAAGCCATATAAGAGTCTGTATTCTGGGATTGAAAACTTACATGTGGGCGTTTTTCTTTGGAAAATACAGTTTACAAATTTTTAGGGCATTTGTACATCTAACCCATCAGATAAGTGACATTGTTACGAGGTCAACGCTTTACAATGACTTGTGAAAGGTTACCCTACAAATCTACACACAACATTAGGTAGATCATGATGTTAATAACATTAGATTGTGAAAGTGAAGTTAGATATATCATGATCTGTCAGACGTTCAGTTGTAGATGTAAAATTAGATGGATCATGATCTGACAGACGTTCAGTTGTGGATGTAAAATTAGATGGATCATGATATTACAGTTGTCCAGTTGGAGAAGTTAGACAAAACAGATCGTGACTTTACACATTCAATTCTGGAAGTAACATGAGATTGATCCCAATCTTACATATGTTGGCATGTCAATGCAACATTGGACGCGTCATGAACAAATTAACCCTTAGAGTGACAAATGAATTTTAGTAGGACATAATACTGACTACCCTGTGCTGTTGAAAACCTATCCAGTCAGAATTTATTCAAAAGAGCTCTTTTTAATAACTTATCACATAATAGGTTT
>JAULCD010039961.1:0-18388 GCA_032361085.1 Calliostoma canaliculatum | reverse complement strand
AAAATATTTCGATAAAAAAAAATTAATTCCCGACCGACCTACCCTAAATTTTAAAGACAAGTAATCGGAACCACAACCTTTTTTTTATTTGGCCTTATAGGGTTAAATGATTCTGGCAGACCTATTATACTGTTGACATCGGCTGAAATCTCCACAATCTCATTTAATTTTTCACACCAAGTTGTACCAAAACAAGGCTTTGTCAAACAACAACAACAAAAAGAAAACAAACACCTAATTAGCTCCAATACTTACTATTTACATTGTAAACTAAGCACGTTACATCAGAATCACTTAAGAAGCAATCAAAAAGTCAAATTCCTGGGAGAAGTAAATCCCTCTGCCTGTGTAATGGGTCTAGCTGACCCTTCAGTGTGTGGCCTGGCTTGCTGTGTCCCCTAACTGACCCCGCCAGCCACCTGATTGAGGGCGAGATACAGTGGACACAGGTCAGTGTTAACTCAATCCATCTAAGGGTATGCCAATATTGCCAGCTTTGTCACAGTCCCCCTTGGTAAACCCTACATGACTGTTGTAAACATATGGCAGACTGAGAGGGAGGAAAGGAATGAGGGAGACCAATGAGGAAAGGGGAGGGGTAGACAGTGGAGGGGGGGTATTTTTAAAACATTCACTGAAACATTTTGAGAGAAACTGAACTGAACCAACTCCCAAGTACATGTGTATTATGTTTATAAGCAGAACACAAACACACTGAATAAGGAAAATCATGTGATATGGTTTTATCTAATTCATGTGACAAGTTTATATCATTCATGTGGACTTTGCTACTCAACTGCATCTTGTTAACCACAGGCATTGTAAAATCCAGCTAAAACACACAGACAGGGCCTTGTTCCTCAAAGCTATCTTAGACTACGTTGATTGTAAGTGCTAAGATGTAACAATGCCTTACAACTGTCATCGAACTGGTTTCAAATCAATTTCTGCGCTACGACCGTCGTAAGTCAGTAAGCAACAACTCCACAGAACATTATTTAAAAAAACAACTTACGGTCATCTTAACACTAAGATCGCTTTAAAGAACAGGGCCCAGGTGTACTTAGTGTTTACTGATTCCAATCCATCATTCAGTGGCTTATTTTTTTCCCTCAAAATAAATAGGTTTCATTTTTAAAAATAACTATAAGAAAACCTGTCAATTGTTGAAAAATATTTCTTAAAAAGTGCAAAATGTATGTGTCTTGATCTAAAAACAGCCTGTTCAAAACCTATTCTCTGGTAATTTGTAGAGCTTTCCAGGAGCTTTTTACTAACATCAATTTAGTATAATAAATAACAAACATTTTAGTCAGATAATTAGTACTAATCTCATATATGCAATACACGATTTGAAACTAACAATCCAGTTTTATGAGTTTGAATAGTCACTACCATGTTCAAACTTCAACAGTTTCTAGGTTATCAATCTTAAAACCCTTGAGCAAAACAATAAAACGACCAGTTCTTTGTTGTAATTGTCAGAGTATATATCTTGTCTCCTTCATATAAATCCTTTATAAATTGTACAAACTTTAACAACAAGATAAAATGTTATCTTTGGAATAGAATAATAACAGGGAATTTCATAAACCATTTATAATGATATATTTCTGGAAAACTATAAAAAGCATTAACAGATGGATACATCATGAATAATACACTGTTTTCCCATCAGTCAGTAGACTGGGGAAAAAACCACCCCAAAACTCTCTTTGTTATTTATGTTCAAACTATCCATTAATTTGACTTTTGTCAGCACAGGAAATGTAGATATAACTAAGCATAAAAGGTTTTAAGTTTCAGTGTTAGTTAAAGATTAACTATTGAACATCAAAGATGTGACCTGAAGACATTTAATAAAAAGTGGTTCAAGTTGTTTATCAACTCGTCATTTAACAAGTGGGTGAAAAAATATATACACACATAAATAAATGTGACCTTGTCATAAATCCATTTTTTTTACATAGTGGTGATTACCCATGCATGGCCTGGGCCACGATCCTCAAAGCAAACTTAGGCTAAGTTGACCATAATTGCTAAAATAAAAAATTGGCTCATGACTGTTGTAGTGCAAAGATTGCTTTGGAAATGGTGCCATTAGGCACCATTTCCAAATCGATTTCTGCTCTATGACAGTCATAAGACTATGATAAGCAGCCACTCTACAGGACATTGTTTCAAAAGTCACTTTTGATCATCTTAACACTAAGATCGCTTTGAGAAACGAGGTCAAGATCTCGACTAACATAGGCATGATGAATAAATTACATCTCTCCGATACAACCAACATAAAGCCATCTTTCAAAACAATGTGAGCACGTCAATTTCAGTGTACAAAATCCAACATGAGCAAGTTGTTAAAAAAACATAAAACTGCACTCGGTACTTGCAATAAAAAGTTCAACTGTAATTAACTCAGCAGTTTATGGGTTAAAATACATAATGCACAAACTAGGCTGGATTTTCAATGAAAATAGTCTATCAACATTTGCAGCCTGATGTATTTTTAAAGCTTATGTCAAATTTGTACTCTTCACATCTTTCAACAGAACCCTACACAAATTATTTAAATAAAAACGGACACATATTATCTTTCCATAAGTTTCAATCAGGATTATACAAGAAAAGGCAACCGCTCTACTTATTCATTTGAAATAAAGTAGTTTAGACGAGCCATGAATTTCAAGCTGCCATGTTCGGAAAGTTAAAAACTGCATGTGTTACTATTTGTGCACTAATTACACGCCTCCAGCAACATGGCAAGAAGACATGAGTGTCTGGCATGATGCCAGTCTGCTATGACGAGTGACGTCAGAGCTGTCACTTCCATTACATCACGCTTCCCATAATTTACACTACACGCAGGAAACAATAGGCCAGCCATGTGAAACACTGCAGCTGCGACACACTTTGTGTGTACTAAAGCAATTGTTCTACTTCATGAATATACAAATAAGACGAAAATAGGAAGAAAACACATAACTGTCAGAATTTAAATTGACCATTGGAAGAAAACAACTGTCAAAATTTAAATGGACTAGTCTTAAAATAGTTTTGTACTTTAAAATACAAATTCAAACTTTTAGTTTGTATTGTAGGACATAAAACTGTGCGCAGAAGCTCTTTTAACCTTTATTGTGCTGAGCGAAATATTTGCTCATTAGTTTTGAAAATTGCAACTGAAACAGGCTATTGAAAAGCAATACTGTGATAATTTGTTTAAAAGAGCTCCTACAGGAACTCTTTTAAACAAATTATCATAGGATAGATTATCAACAGCACAAGGTGGTCAGAGTTTTAAGACTGGCTGAAATCAACTCAGCACTTTAAGGGTTAAACAAACCACAGGATCCGTTCTTAACAGCCAAATTCGGCTAAAATTGCGACATTAAAATGGACACACATTGTTTCATGCACTTTGGAGTAACTTGAAGTTCAAATTACACCATGTAACTGAAATGTCTGAAACCTATAATTATGAAATAACAAAACATATAGCATTTCGAAGCAAAACTACTCCATTAAATTGAAGAACAGAAGAATATCAAAACATTGTTTTTATTCTTCAAAACCCAATATAGCACTGTGACTTTTAAATATGCCATAAAGCAAAGCACTTAAATTTTTTAATGGCGAAGTAATTCTACTCCAAAAGGTTTAGTTTCATTATTATTATAGCAGTGTTGTAAAATGTCAAAGTACAAGTTATATTGACACTTGGGTGGAAATGCAGACTGGATGTCATGCAATTTTTACATAAAGGTCATCTACATTGTCACGTCAGCTGAAGACAAGAGGTGTTTAGTCAGGCAGTAAAAACTACTTCAGTAGCCGTATGTTGAAAGGACTCAACGATGTGTGAACACAGTCAAGCCATGTTTTACTTCTTGCTTTCATATTTCAAGGTCACAACGACAGTTTAATGTTCTTGTTTATGTTAAAATGTCATTATGAACACAACATGACAAGTTATACAATGGAGAACAATGTTAATTCCTATCAATAAATATATAAGTTGGTTTGTTAATGACAAAGTTAAACCCTACTTTAACCCTTAAAGTGGTAAGCCCAATTTTTGTCTATTTCAAAATTGTGCTAAAAATAATCTGTTAAAAACCTATCCTGTGGTAATTTGTTTAAAAGAGCTCCAACAGGAGCTCTTTTAAACAAATTACCACAGGTCAGGTATTTAACAGCACAAGGTAGTCACAGTTTAAAAATCTACTTAACCCTATTCAGCACTGTAAGGGTTAAATGACTGAGGCTTAATGTCATGAAGTGATATTTGCAATTGTTTCATTCGAATCATCTCTCCCAGTTTGCTATTTTTTCATGCAGTGACAAGTCAAGGAACTGAGAGCCGCACCGAAGTTTGACAGGCCTCACTTGGTCTCTCCGTCACTCGTTGCAAATAGCAAAAGATATTGTTTCTTCAACACACACAGATTCCATATTTATTCTCCAGAGAATTCGCAACTTCTTTCATGTATGTTGATTAAATTTCGGGGAAACGCTGCTTCATCAATTGGATTCTTTGGTGACAAGTTGATGAATAACAGGCCATGAGAAAATGAAAACACAAAGGGATGCTTTGCTCGAGAAGATAATGTGAGAAATATTCAATGAGTTGTGTTTCACCCAAATGAAACTCACAGCGCAAAAAAATTATAATTTTGGCAGTGGAAATTGTGGGATGAGTCACATCTGCGACTTGAGGTGCCAGCTCAAAACCTTGAACAATGAAAGCCTGAAGATCAGTGAAATATGGTGGCAAGTTCCTGACACTTTCACCATGACAGAGAGACAGCGTTATGACCTGGGCATACAAGAATTTATTGCCCCCAATATACATAATTTTAAAGTTAACTGTATGTGGAGGAGAACCTATTTTTGAACAGAGAAATTAGTTGAGAACAAAAGTGAAAAAATAAATAATTAACTTTATGTTAACGTACTGTAAACAAAGTTTATGGTAAACATTGCTTGTAAAACAACCTATGCAGAGGAAGTCTAATGGGTCTTGCCCCGTTTAAAAGGTTAATTGTGTCATTAAGCATACAATGAAACCATAAAAATGTTCTCAAGACAAATAAAGTTAAAAATAAGGAAATGCAGTGTTTTTAAAATGAAAAACAATACTCTTATATCTGCGGAGACAGGAAGGAGAATATTATCAAGTAATCCTCTTGATCATCACATCAAATGATATTTTTATATATGCCTCAGATAAATCACAGAAACCAGACATCTTTGAGACCAAAAAGATTTGCTATCTTCCATTGATCATTACAAAAGCATTGCAATTGGATACTTAAATTTTCTCCAGAAATCTGAAAATAGCCCTTGTTTGAGTGGGGCCCGACCGAGGTTGTTAGACAGAGCAATTCTATTGGGACTGGATAGGGGAAAAAGCTGGCGAAGCTATTCCCTGTTAAAATATTGATTTAGCCAGCGAGTTGATCCACGCTGCCAGTGCGAGTCAATGGTGACCCAAGTACACAAAGTATTTCAAACAAGCTCTATTGATTCCTTGTGGGGTGCTTCACATCTCTATAGCACACAAACACCACAGAAAATGTGGTCATGTAAAAATGGGCACTGATACATGCAGTAATTTCAGTAACAGATTGGTGGTGAGAATTTGAGTCGCAGCACTGCTATTTGATCCCATTTGAACAACGATAACACAGCCACGTTTCAGCAGTATGCCGGGTTTTTACAGGATATGTCCTGGCCTGTTGGTCCTGCGTTTTCATGAACTAACCACAGTAAAAAGCCAATTCATCACATTGAAGGTGTTTATGTAATTGGATATCACAAAAGTAATTAAATTCATTGATATAGGAAATTCAGTGCTTTTATTCTAGATACACTGCGTTGTCAACTACAACTAAAGCTATCGACCACATTATTTTGAGGCAAATAAACATGCAATGACTGACTATTTTCACAATCAATATGCTGCCAGTTTCAAGATGATCTAACATAAACTGTTTAGCATGTAAATGGAAGTCCCCAGGACAAAACATATAAAGGTACTTAAACAGAAACAGCCCTGTCAATACAGTTATGGATCTGTACAAACACACATCAATTCAACAAACAATGCAATATTTTAATTGCCGGCATTCTTTCACAAGGCCTTTACTCAATGTTATAACGACTCTTTGGGAAAAAAAAATTCAGTAATTTTATTTGCAATTTAAAAAAATTTGTAAACAAGTAACTTCACATGACGTCTTAATGAATTTGTTGCTGTCACACAACCAATCTCGCAAAACAAGCCAAGTTTTTGATGAACGTCAAGAAATTTTTCATTGCTCACAAATGCCAAATTCAATGTTTAAAAATTATTATTGATTAAACAAACATAACATTCAAAAAATTTTACATGAACAAGTGACACTTTTGATGCTACAAGATTGACAACAACACTACTAAATCTGATAAACAGAGATCTAAGTAAATTTCAGTCTTGTCCAAAAAGCCCTTGGGCTGACCTGTCAAGGTGGTCAAGAAGGTGACCTATGAATGACCTTGGTTCAAAGGTCAATGGTGGGTGGTGGGGGGCGAGGAATGCTGGTACAACCCTAGCCACACAATACATTATTGAAGAGAGGTGGCTACCTGTGTAAGAAGCAGGTCAACCCCCACAGCTGTTGTCTGAATAAAGCCAGAGTTAAACCTTTAATATCTCCGTCAATAATAAAGCCTTGTCCAGCTGAATTCACCACATGATCATCACCATTACAGCAGTTTAACTTATGTCTTCTTGACTTACAAAGAAGTCTGATGCAAGATTTTTCAATGTTTTTATAACACTAAGTACCCAGTCACTTGTGACAAATCAGAGGTTACTTTAGATCACGCCATTGCACCATGTACGCATAGTAAAATGAAATTGCATTGTCAAATTTTTAAAATGTGCCTTCCTGGCACAGGTTATAAATTTGACTGCCATTTAATGTTATTTTGCAAGAATGAGGTGTAGAATTGTGCCACAGAAGAGCTCTTTTACACAAAATATTACAGGAAAGGTTTCTGATAGCCTATTTAGGTTGGAGTTTGTACATTGAAATTGATAAGTGTTAAGTTCAAAAGTAAATGTTTACATACCTGGTAAAAGGTAAATTCTCTCTCTTCAACTAAGCCTATAGATCTGTCCAGAAGAAATTCAACAGGTTTCTTTCTTCCAGATGCAAGACCAACTTTGTCTACAATGGGTTTGTAGCACTGAAAACCAAAAGATCATGAATTAATACACAAAAACAAAAGCATACATTTTTCAACATCAGTTTGTGTACTGAAGATGAAAAGGTCACGAATTAATTCACTAAAGTATTAATAACTTAGTATCTTTAAAATATTAATTAAAAATGTTGCCACATATTAGGTCTTGTCCGTATTTTACCAAATGTCAAAACTGAAAATGACATTTACCTACTTTTTTTGGCAGTCACATTCAGACTTTAAAAGGGTCATGATTTATTCATTGTAAATTGTTTTGAAGGGAAAAGCAAGAAGTATTATTGCACAGGTAAACTTCTAAAATGCATTCCACTAAGGTACTATTAAGTAACGATCAGGGAAACGGCTACAAAATACCTTATACATTATTCAGACATTATTGACTGGTGTGCACATGACGTAACCCTTACACTGCTGAATAAGGTTAAGTAGATTTTTAAACTGACCCTCTTGTGCTGTTTAAAACTTGTCCTGTGGTAATTTGTTTAAAAGAGCTACTGTAGGAGCTCTTTTAAACAAATTACCCCAGAATAGCTTTTCAACAGCTTATTTTGGGTGGAATTTTGACAAGGAAATAGGAAAAAAGGGGCTTAGCAGTTTAAGGGTTAAAATATCCTTCAAGATCAAATACCCCAATGGTATGTCTTCATGATATGCATAAATTTCATATTCATAAACCGGTCCATTGAGCTGTGTTTAGTATTTGCCAAGCACAAAGCTATTCTGAGCACATAAAGCACAAATATAATAAATGAAATGAACAAGTACTCAACTGGCCAATACAGATTCTCCCTATCTTAGGTAAACCCTTCACAAATATTTGAAGCAATTCATCATCCTGTCATATCAGCCATGTCATATTTCTTGGAGGTAACATAAACAGAGCTCAATGTTTACAAATCCATAAAAGGTTGATCAAAAGGTGTGGAATACTACATGACATAGACATGAAGTGTTTCCTGTGATAAGATTGGATCAAATGATCAGAGAGCCCCACCCTGACAAATCCGGCTCGCATTTCACTAAAGCCTCACAAAGTTATGAGTTCAGAGTCACAAAGGTTTAATACACACAAAAGGCCAATAAAGTTGGTGTACAAATGTCAAAATTGTAAACTCTCCTTTGAAAAGTGCAGGTTACAAGAATGTTTTCAACATTTGTAAAACGATTCCATTGGCCATGGTTTATAAAGTTGTTACACTACAACAATTTTTTTAAATGGGCTCAGTAAATATTCATTAAAAGCTATGTCCTAAACCATATCAATGGATTAATAAATTTGGTCTACAAATGCGAAAGATGGTTGTAAGATGTGCACTTTCCAAAGAAAAACAAGTTTTTCTTTGGAAAGTGCACACTTTCCAACCATCTTTTGCATTTGTAGAATTAAAAAAACCCCAGTGACATGGTTTAGGACGTCGTAAAGTTGTGACATATTCGTAAAACGGGACCCAGTATGGGTTGTCATTTGGTCGGGGACAGGTGAGATAGTCGTTGTGGACAACCACTGTGTGCCACAGCAAGGTGCTTCAACCCACCTTTTAAGCTACGTTGAGAGGTGGCACACACTGCATGCAATACAAGATAAAGCTTGCTCTCCTGCACGATCTCCAAGCAGTGACCCACAAAACCCTGTCGCCTTTCACCGGCTCCCAATGGAAATTGACATTCTATTCCCTCTTTGTGAACTGCACACAAAATCCTTACCAATATTGACTATAGCCTGTATTTACTTTCAGCTTGTTCTGTTCTACACCAATAGAATTTGTCTAAATAGAAGTGATTGTAATGGGGGCCAGCAAGCAGCCGTATACAGGAGGCGGACAATGTGCTGTGAATAAGAAACTACACCTTCACTCATCATCTCGTTTGAGACTACTGCACTGTAGAATATTCAAATAAAAGACTGCAACAACGGCACACACTTCTTTCACAGATCAACTGTACATTATTCATTCACTTTAAAAAATAGTCATTCATGAAAGGGCATTTACATCACAAATTTGTCAACCAAGACAAAAGTATGAATGTGATAGTTACCTTCTTACTGCCTAAACATTAATTTCAAAATGAAATTAAAAAAAAATAACAAGCACCAAATGTATGTTTAATCGAGAACAGCTGCTTCAAATCTGTTTGAATAATACTGTATCACAAAATATAACAAATGTAATGACAACAAAAACTCAAAAACTATAAATCAGCAATGTACAAATGAAAAAGTCGAAAAGATTCAGGCATCAGATTTTAGTGACAGCCGTGCAAAGGTTAAATCAGTTGACCTCCCCAGACAGGTAGAGTGGTCATAAAAGCGCCCGGTTACTAGAGAAACCAGTGCCCCACAGGAGATATGACACTAACGCTGGGCCATGGAACATCAAACCCGTCACTCACACAGCTAGACTCTTCACATCATCCATACCTGCAGAAGGGCACCTGACATTCTCCAACACTAAAACGACCACAAATTATTCAAGTTAAATCAGTCAACCGCAAATACAACAAAACAACAGTAAAGAAAAGTTATGGCCACATAACTGTTAAAGAAACTGTATTCCCTGAATCTCAATAACATATTATTTTCCTTAATTCAATCTCCAAAACCTCACCTCTAAAAACAAACATCTTAACCGTTAAAATGCTGAACAGGGGCCAGTATAACACAAAACTGTTACCACCTTGTGCTCCCATAGGAGCTCTTTCACACAAATTATTACAGCAAAGGTTTTCAACAGCCTATTTAGGTTGGAGTTTGAAAATTGAAATTGACAAGACTAGTGTTGGATTCAGCACTTATAGGGTTAAAAAGATGGCTGATGAGTCCCCATGTCATAAAATTTTAATGTTAATATATTCTAACCTTCATTGAATATTTAGTTTATAAACATTAATTTCTTTTTTTAAATTTGAAATGACAAGTTTGTGTTTGAACTTTGTATTAAACTGATGTGCTCATAGTTAAGTGCGCTCATGAATCCACACTATCAAGATGGCATTTGAAACTAATCTGCACCCATACTGTGATCAGGTTTCCAAGTCAATGTACTCGCCCACATGAAATCATTTGATTGCGAAACTTGTATCAGTTGGCCCTTGATAAGATTGGACTGTAGATATTGTTCAAAGTCTAATCTTCCATCTGACACCACAATACTATTTCAGAGAGATTGTATTGCAGGTCACCATCAGCTTGGTATGTATTGACCATATTGCTTAACCCTAAGCGAACCAAACTCAACATATCTTGTTTCATTTTAAAAATTCCAATCAAAGAAGGATGTTGAAAAGCTACCCTGTGATAATTTGTTTGAAAGAGCTCCTGTAGGAGCTCTTTCAAACAAATTATCACAGGATAGCTTTTCAACAGCACATTATTCCTACCAAAATGAATTTGGCACCATAAGGGTTAGTATTGAATATTGACTGGAAACTTTATAACTCTCACAGTAGGGTGTTTCACAATGGGGAACTATTGACAGATTGATCCATAACCCATTGGCACAGCCAAGCCGCGTGACACTCAACAAAATAAGGACATGCCTGGCCATATTCCAAAAACAACTCAGAAATAGGAGACCTGCTGGTATCAAGCTTCAATCTATTTTTCCTGTACGGTCTGGGTCTGTTTACTTCATAGTCTTCCATTAGCTGGTGGCTTTATATACACAATGAAAGCTATAATTATATATTGATCTGCAGGTTGCCAAGGCAGTCCCTTCTGATACTCTGCTTGCATGAGAGCGCTCCATTAGTCAAGCAAGTCTGCTTTGGATATTGAGTGTGTTACACAGGACACAAGCTTTTAAGCATACATTTTCATTAGAGCTGAAAGCCTGATTGTTGATAAAACATTCCTCCACAATGGTTCTAGCACAAAACAGCCATTATAGTTAACACATAACAGTATACCATGTCATTTAAAAAATATTTGTCCATTGATTGAGATGATTAAAAACTAACAGCATTCAAATGTGATCAATTTTATCAAGTATGTGAGATTACAAAGACAATTTAACTACATTTAGGTCATGAAGTCTTTTTAACAAATATCACTCAACAAACTGCACATCTGGCAACAAGTTCTTATTTCTTACTCATATTTAAAACAAAAACTTAAAGTGTCAGAAAGAATAAAATCACATCATTGTAAATAATATTTTGAGAGATAACATCTGAAACCTTTGAAATTACCAGAATTTATTTTAAGTGGGTCAGCTAGCCTTACAAGATTACAAAATGTTAGTCAACTTAAAAAAATGTTAGCCAACTTAAAATAATTAAGTGAAAATAAACTTAAATATCTCAATGGAATTAATTACCAGAAATGAAATTGTTTTTCTTGTGATGCTAATTTTTTTTGTAATTAACAAAAACACCCAACCAAACTGTTTTTGTCATTGTAGAAAACTTCATGAGTTACTTAACTTAAAGTCACTGTTGTGGTAATTATTTCCCTATTTTTGTGACATTTTTAAATTTTCTTACAAAATATAGTTAAGATGTGAAACTGTTGGTTCATTGGCTTGTAAATAAAACGCCCAGGCCTTAATACACAATGGATTTGGCAAACAAACACTAAAATTGTTGTAAAATGTGCACTTTCCAAAGAAAAACTTGTTTTTCTTTGGAAAGTTCACAGTTTACAACAATTTTGGTATTGTAAATCGATTCAATTTACCTAGTGACATTGTTTATGAGGTTGCAGAATTACAGCTTTGTGAAATTGCACCCAGGTGAGTTCTATTTGCGTGATTCCTGCAATTATACAACCTGGCTGCAGCACTACTCACTATTATGTGGGGTTCAGTAACAGAATTGACCATCAAGATGGTAACTTGATACAGGCTCTAACATTACAAGACTTGTTGTCTGGCGGAATGGCGGTGACATATGAATCAGAATAAATAATGAATGGATCAGGTTGAAGTCAAGTTATCTTCGGATTCTTTTTCAAATATTTCTCATAACAGCTAATATCACAGGGCAAATATCTTAAAAGATTATGAGTCATTATGCTTCAGCTGAAAATTATTATACACATAAATATCCTTGTTTTGAAACCTATTCACATTTAATGACCATTTTTCTCTTGCTGAGGAGACAAGGTGTCATAAAGATACCTAACTACCTGGAAAGTAGTGTATAGTATATTTTTAAACGAATCCAGAATATAACAGTTAAATGATGTGAATTTATAGTAACAAATACGTCACAACAGACTTAGATAATTAGTTTTAACAATGAAATAATACAGTACAGTTACTATGTGACTAAAATCAACAACTTTGGATTTTGATAAATAAGAAAAATTACAGTATAATTACTTAAATAGTCATTTTTTTGTTTTTATTCAATCGCTAAAACACTTTTTAAAAAATAAAATAAAACATTTTAAAACATTAAAAAAATGATAAGAGATAAAAAAGAAGAGTAGCTTCTTCAAACTGAAATGCTGAAAATAAATAATAAGTTTTGATGCCCCAAATAAGAAATACAATTACATTACATTTGCAGGCTTCACATCATAACACATTTTATCTTTATTAACTACCTCAAATGCATGCTGTAAGTTGTTGTTATTAAATAAAAGTATTCAACTGTCCACACCAGATGTGAAACAATGAACAATAGAAACAAGAGTTAAGGATGAGCAAGCAATCACTAGTGAATGCCGCATGAATATTCCTGTCCGACAGGTATGTTGCAGTAGCAGCAATGTTACTGATCGCCTGCATGATGCATGCTTGTTTTTGCACCATGCAAAGATCACTTGCTACACAGAAAGCTAAAACAGCTGAGACTGACAGACGGGACTACTTTTTGTGAAAAATAAAATCATCTTCTTTGAGACGCCCCCCTTTGAAAGCTGATAATGCCAAGGGTCAGGAAACAGGCAGGCATGGCCATCCATCAGAGCTGGAGCTTGAAAGGTTCAATCTCTGGGGCCAACCAACCCATGGCCTAGTTTACCATCTTGATGCATGCTAAGTAACACAAACACTGAGCCAAGGAATAGCAATTACTCTCAGCAGTTTCGCCCAACATGTCGGTAACAACTGATCATAGATCTTCAGACACGACAAGGCTTGTTTTTCTACTTTTGAGAAGCAAATTTTATGAGTCTGCAGCAGACAAGCTTAACAGACAACTAACATGACATTTGATTATTTTTATTTCTCTGGTTGATGAATTGTTAAAAATAGAAATTTGATTTAATATTTACATCAGCCGAATCCATCCTGTACATGATTCATACATACGAGCACCCTCACACAAGAAATAGCATTTGAATTATGAACTATTTTTTTTAAAGACTGCATTGCACTATAGCAATTTGCTGTTTTTAAAATAAATGGTTGGATAAATGAATATTTTAAGTATCTTTTCAGCTTATGACATTTTAAAGTTTTTATCTTCAATTGTCTTTTGAAATTATTTAAGCACAAAAATGTAATCATCTAATGCACTAATAAATTCTTCAGAGTAAAAGGTATAAATTTCCTGCATCCATCAACAGTTAAACTATTCCCCAACAATTTTTTAAAAACAAACATGGTTGAACTAATTGAATTTCAGGCAGGAATTTGTACTTTTAATAACTATCTGATGGTTCATTAAAATCCTGCTCTTAAATCATTATGCACTAAACTCAAAGCACAATGAGACAACATTTAACTGATGTTGTTCACTGGATTTCACAATCTTGTAAAAAAAATCAAAATTAAAACTACACAATTTTAAGGCACTGACAATCATGAAACATTAAAATATTTCCCCCCAAAAAGGAAAATAAAAATGTTAATTCTGATTTTGCTCAAGTTAATAGAACCTTATAAAGAATTTATCCTAATTTCAAATCTATTCAATTTGGAATTCATTTTTTACTCAATGTACTTTTTTTTTTATTACATTTGTCATGCAACTTCTAAAATAAAGACTTCCTCAAATACTTTATCCAAATTTGATCTAACTGCGAAATAAATGTGAAACTATACACGACAGTAAATCTATTTTCCCTGAACTGTTTTTGTCGTATGATTCTGAAATAATAATCTACAAGCAGCTGAAATGGAGAAACAGCAGGGCTCTCAGTCAAGTCCGCTATCAATAACCACTGTCGTGTGGGCACAAGTCTGCCTTCATCTCCCTTCCTTCTGGCCTTTGGAATAAATCAGTACAATACAGGTTGCCCTCGGAGAGAGTTACTAGCGGGAAAATCAATATAAAGACTGCTATAGCATGCTGCTGCGGAAAGCTTGGAATCAATACAGCTTGAATGGGTCGGGCTCCGATCCACCGAGACGTCCCTGTCACAGGAAATAGATTCCTGTCCAAAGCCTGATTAGTTAACCTTTGGGCTTAGTAGAGTTTTAATATGCGACCACCTTGTCTTGGTAAAAAACTATCATGTGGCAATTTGTTTAAAAGAGCTCCTGTAGGAGCTCTTAAAACAAATTATCACAGGATAGGTTTTCAACGGCTTATTCAAATTTGAAATCAACTTGGCTCAGCACTTTTAAGGGGCAACAAGGTTTTCAAACCAACATCAAACAATATTATCCCCTCTATGCTCAAAGAAAATTCTCATTACAACCAAATCAAGGAATCGCTATCTTTCAACACTTTTTAACAGCACATTGTAAATTTATTTTAAGGTAAAGGTGATTTTTCACCGAAATTTGTTGACTTAACTTGGCAATTAAATATAAACAATTGTTAATGCTGACAGACAGACCAAAGTGAGGTAATGACACTTAAAAACATGAAATAAAAATTATTCATGTTTTTCTGGTTGTAGTTGAAACTAATAAAACAGTGTTATTGTCCACTACAAAGCCATTCTATCATAACAAAATCACAATGTCAACAAAATGATTTTAAAAATTATATATTTATGTGTGCGTGCGTGTGTGCGTGCGTGTGTGCGTGCGTAAAAAGAGACAAGTGGCAAATTTTAAAAAATTATTTTAATTCATGACAAATTCAATATAATTTTTTTAAATATAATTTAATTTCAAAATATTGGACATCTGTCATTCTCACTTTTTAAAAATGAAATATATAATTTTGTAACATTTTTAGGAAATAAATGTATAAATTTTCATATCACACGCTATTAATTTTCTGTCCTTGAAAAAAATATTTTTGGCATTTTGATTGTGTTGGTTTTTTTAACTAATTTTATCTACATTACATTTTTATAATCCCTTTTAATAAAATGCTACACAATATTACTATTTTCTAATGTTTACATTATTTAATTCTTCTAGTAAAATAATCCACTTAAATTCAATAGTTTTACGTAATAGATATTTTAAAAGCGACCGTTTTCTGCACTTTCAAGTACAAATTGATTCAATAAATACAAGAAAAGTTTTTTTTAAAAAACAAGAATTTTTATCAGAAAACAAACAAATAATCATTCAATGAAAAACAAGTTATTAATTTTCCTTTGAATTTTTCCGAGTGAAAAATATGAGGTCGCATAATTTTGACACGATAGATATTTCATTTAAAATTGCCAGAAAAAGTTTCCAATTTTTAAAAATAAAATTGTTTATTTTGTTAAGAGAAAACAAACAAAAGAATAACAGTCATGCACACACGGCTAATGTCCGAATTAAAACAAGATCAATCAACAAAGTTAAGAGATAGTAAAACCGGTACTTACCAACGCTGGCAAGGTGAGTTGATTACGTGATTTGTTTGGGTCTTGCCGATCAACCCAAACAATTGTATGCTCAACCAAAAAGGCTTGGAAAATCTTGTGCACTTTAATCCACTCCCGCTTCTGCCAGTCACGGTCATCAAATTCCACCAGAACCTGTAAAAGTTATTAAAAGCAATTGAGAAGAGTTACCAGGAGCCGTGGGATGGAGTATATAGGAGAGGGATGAAATTGGCCTGATGTGGATCAATGAAGGAAGGAAGGACAAAGAAAGAGATGTAAAGCTGTTTGTTCACTGACACAAGATAATAATGTTCCAGACTGAGGCAGCCATGAGCAAACTGCAGTCGTCAGCCAGCTCACTAGCTTCAACACCAAGGTGAAGGTCCATGGGCTATTAATACCGCCCCACAGGAAGAGCGCCTGCTAGGCAACTGGGAGAGAGATGAGGTGATTGCTCAGGAACATGATATCATGACATCAGACCAAACAGACTTGATAAACACAAAGACGCAAAGACTAATTAGTAAACGGATTCACACGTCAAATATTCTACATTGATTTGGAAAGTGCTCATAAAAAAAACTAGTCCCCTTTGTTTTGTTATTGAATTTTTTTCTGTAGAACAATATTCATGATACAAACAATTGTGAATCACTCAACAGGTTCACTATTTAATTTACCTACAATTTAAATAAGATGTTTATAAATTATCCTTGTTTTAAAAAATAAATAAATATATAAAATGAGTAATGGATAACTTGTTTAAAAAATTGACACAAATCACCTTACTCCCTAACAAGACATTATTGAAAAGGAAAAAAACACAAACCCTACAAAACATCTAAAAAACAAATAACTTAAACTAAACAAAAAGAAACAATAACTTCTTTGATGATCTTTCTAGTTTATTTGAGCTAAAAACCTTCTAAAACATTGTGGGTGTTCCAAGTTAAAAACTAACTTAAGTGGGGCAGTAACAAAGCATTATACTCTTTTCAAATAAAAATTATTGCCACGCTATGTAAAAGTGTAACAGGCATGGTTGCATCAGTCTACCACGTATTGGTCTAGACTGGACAAGCTTGGGAGAAACAGGCTCTTGTAACACAGGGGAGGTAACTCTTGTCAAGCTTTGAACCACTTTTTATCAAACATGCAATATTGCAAGGTAGTTGCATTGTTTAAACAGCAACAATTGAGATTTCTATTTTAGCAAGATGAAGTATGTTAACTATAACAAACTCAACAGGTTATCCTGTGCAGGCTAAAACAAAGAAAACTTGAACTTAACAGCTGAATATTATCCATCAGAATTTTGGCAAATTTTCTTATTAAATAAATGATTACAGTAGGTTGACAGCTCAAATATCAAGTTTTCACAAATTGTGCAAATATATATTTCTCTCCCCTTATGGTTCTAATGGTAAAGACCTAAATATGGAACATCAATAGAGCCCTGTGGAATTAGCAACGTGTGGGAGCTTTCTCCACCCACAATTAAAAGCTGCTTGCAAAAGTCAGTTTACAGATCTGTCTAATAATAAGAATAAGACATGGTCATCAATATCTCTTGTCACAATGTTCCATATTAATACTGACAAACATTTTATAAGTTATACAAATAGAACTATAGTATCATATCTTTGATAAATAGTATTGTGTGAACCTATTTGAATACCAAATTGTTAAAAATACCAAGGACCACAATTTGGTAATAAATCCGACACGGTTCATATTTTCGCTCCACTGAGGCATTCATGTTTGTAAGCTAAACACAAAATTATGTTTTCTTATCTGCAACAGTTTGAGAAAAGCTGTCCCCATTAGAGAATTCACACACAAAGTAAAATAAAATTTTTTAAATCCCCCCTCCCCCCCAAAAAAAACATAACAAGGGTCAAAATTGTCACACAGTTTCAATTTATTAACTCCATCTTGGTATTTATGTCCTAAAGCAACAAAATTAAGTTTACCTATCTGTAACAGTTTCTGTGATAATTGTTCCTCATTGGAGAAAAAATTCACCAAGTCACACAATAGGCCATAACTTTTTAAAAAGATTAATCATGTCACAATTTAAACATTCAAACTTAATTTATACTCATGTCCTAAAGCCACATGCCAAATTTGGATTTCATATCTGTAACAGTCCCTGAGAAAATTGTTTACCCATTATCCCCGGATGGACGATGGAGCTCAAACTGACACCCTCAGTCCACTTTGTGGCGGGGGATAATAGTTAGTAATAGAAATTTTATATATTACTAAAATAAAAAATTACATAAGTAACTTCACTATTTTTGTGGGTCAATGAATGAGTTTTCATTGGAAAGACAGATTATATGCTTCAAGGCTGTACACACGAGCAAGTATCAATCATTTGCAACCTCCAGCTATGAAATTATCCCGTTATAATTAATCTTATAATGCTAATAAGATAATAATTTTTTTAATAAAAAATGGCCT
>JAULCD010039850.1:0-12403 GCA_032361085.1 Calliostoma canaliculatum | reverse complement strand
ATGTGCATGTTTGTGTGTCTGCTTGTACCAGATCGGGTATTTCACCGATTTTTAACGTGCTAGCTCACGGAGACACCCTGTCGCAGTTTTACATGATATCTCACTCAGACACATTATACTGACTCTGAGTCAACCAGTCTTATGACAAAGCATCGCAAGAGTGCAATTTTTATAACGTCTTTTGATCTGACGCAGCCGGGGATCGAACCACCGACCTACCGCACTTCGTTTCCTGAGCAGACGCTCTAACCACTACACCACGGAGCCTGGTCTGTCGAACTTAATTAACCTATAAACAAGTTGAAAATCAGCCTGATCCTATTCAGGTGTTTAGTGATCAACTTATTAATATACACCACAGAAACCATTCCTAAAACCACGGCAAATCTAAGGATTAACAAGCCTTGGTTTGACGACATTTGTTGATAAAATGCTAAACATACGTTCAGTAAAGATCCAAGTTCATGGAATTTAAACAACTGACGCCAATCTAGAGCTAAGGCTCGGCGGGCAATTCACACCCAAGGACGCAAGTCTTGGCGAGGGTTTATATAAAAAATTAATTCTTGAACGCCCATCACTATAGTTTGGAACATGATAATCAAAGGCAAAGGTTCTAATAACACCGTTTAGCATCTTTAACTGGCAATGATCTGATCACTTCTAAATCAGACATTGCCAATAAGTTAGCAGAAACTATTTCCAAAAACTCATCTTCAGCAAAATACGTTCCTGCTTTTCAGAAGCATCATGCAACAGGAAAACAAATAATTAATTTTGGACCATACAACAGTAAAGATTACAACGAACCGTTTTTATTATCTAAGCTTCATACAGCTCTTTTTAATCCCGTGATACAGCAACTGGTCCTGACAAAATTCACTACCAGTTGCTGAAACACCTTCCCGAAGTCTCACTTCAGGCATTACTTCATAGTTTCAACCAAATATAGGAAACAGGTGAATTTCCTTCATCGTGGCACAATGCTACAATTGTGCCAATTCCTAAAACCTGGAAAGGATCACACTGATTCATTGAAGATGCAGATATCAACCTTCCTTCCATTGCAAAATACAGTTTGCTTACCATCCCGCCATTGCAATTGGTTAAGCCTACCGTAAATTTACAACTCCCTAAACATAAACAGATACTAACGATCTCATATTTTAACATGAAATTAAAAAACGTCGTGATCAGTTCGCTGATCACAAGGCTATATACACTGATAGGTCTAAAGATGGTCTTACAGTGGCAGCTGAACTGTCACTCCATCTAAGACAATAGCTTCCAGGCTGCATGATGGCAGTTCTATTTTCGCTGCGGAGGCTAAGAACATTCTTCTCTCTTTTCAGCATATTAAAAAAATCAAAACTTATAAAGTATATGATCTTTTCTGATTCTCTCTCTTGCCTTCAGGCAATTAAAAAAATGTAAATCAGATCACCCCATTGTGAGGGATATTTTCACTATTCATGAATCATTTTGTCTTGCCCAATACGACATCGTCTTTTGCTGGTTGCCAAGCCACACGGGCATCAGAGGCAAGAGCAAAGCCGATAGAGCAGCTGAATCCGCCTTAAACTTCAATCACATTTCATCTACTAAAGTTCTTTATACAGACATTAAACCAGCCATCAGAACTTATATTAAGCAGTGTTGGAAATGACGTTGGGACCAACAACAACATAACAAACTCAAAGAAATCCAGCCTGCTCTTGGCTATAATTCTCTTGCTTAATGTTTTCGCCACACAGCTGCTGTATTACGACGTTGTCGCATTGGTCACAGTTATTACACTCATTGTTACCTTTTGAAAGGTGAAGATCCCCCAACATGTATTCCTTGCAGTGTCTACTGACAATCAAACATGTTCTTCTGGGGTGTTGGGACACTGGCCAAATTAGGAATCTTTTTTATATATCACAAAATTTTAATAATCTTTTTAGTCACGTTAGAGGTGTAACAACTTTAGATTTTCTTAAACATTTAACATTTTTAACAAAATATAATTTTTACATATTTTAAAAAATATCTGTAGCACTATTCATTATCAATTTTTTTCAAACTTAAAACTTTAAATTCAAACCTTCAACCTCTTTATAGTTTATAACATAAATTCAAAATTCTAATGATTACAAAATTTCTAAATATACTGGACAAAAAAGTTTAGGGTCACAAGATTAATGGGTCATAAAATAGACACAAAAGCAAAACAAAGAAATTGAACGATTATACAGTGCCATGTGACCAATATGAAAGGTGATACACATGCAACAAGCGTTTCATGCGACAAAATTTGCGTGACGTATGGTCATGGGTTGAAATTTCCATATGATGAAGTGTGAAGCATTGACACATTTTGGGGGTTTTGAAAGATTCGATTGTAACAACTGGAGATTCAATATGCCCCAAAGACGCCATTTAACCACTGATGAGACAAATTGTGTAGTGTGTATGCTTGAAATTGGACATTTGCAAATAAGGGTGGGTGTTGCCATGGGTGTGTCACAAAGTGTCATTTCTCGTTTGTAGGCTCGATACCAGGCAACAAATCATGTCCGTAAACGGCCAAAAAGTGGCAGACCACGCTCAACAACAGCGCGATAGAACCGATATTTCCGTGTTTTAACACGTCGTAATCGATTCCTTGATGCTGTCAGGCTGAATAAGAGCTTTTTAGCAAGCCACAGGGGTCAATGTTACACCCCAAACAGTTTGTAATCTTTTACAAGGAATGGGTCTTCATGCACATCGGCATGCTGTACAATCACATATCCTACCAAGACATAGACAAGCTAGGAGACAGTGGTGTCAGGATCACGTTTAATGCCAAAGACGTCATTGGCATAACGTCTTGTTCACAGACGAATTTCGGTTTTGTCTTAACTTTTATGATGGCAGGAGACGTGTTTGGCGTCAACAGGTAGAAGTTATGCCAATTATACAGTACCGGAACATGACAGGTTTGGCGGTGATTGCCTTAGTATGGGGTGGTATCTGTCATAGTGGTCGCACAGACTTGATAGTTCTCAGGGGCACCATGACCGGTCAGCCTTACAGGGACACTATCCTTGATCCAATTGTCAGACCATTTGCAAGCGCCATGGGTCCAAATTTTGCTCTGATGGAAGACCAATCTCGACCTCACCGGGCACGTATTGTCAACGAGTACTTGCAACAGGAAACAATTACAAGGATTCCCTGGCCAGCAGTATCCTCGGATTTGAATTCGATAGAACACGTCTGGGACCAACTCCAGGTTCGGATTTCCCATCATCATAAACCTCCAGAGACTCTCAATGAGCTTAAAAATGCACTTATCCACAAATGAACCAATATTCCTCAAAACAATTTTCAGACTTTGATTAGCGTCGATGTCAGGCAGTTTTGAAAGCGCACGGGGGTCATACAGAATATTGACGATATTCTTTGATATGAAATGATTTCCTGGGTACGACCATAATGGTATTTTCTCCCTGTGTTGAGGGGTGCCCAGTTTCCCGCTCTAGCCAGTGATACTATTTTTTCTCTCATGGCGTTATGTCATCCATTTTCTGCTCACTGTGTTTTTAAAGTCTTCATAGATTACATGACATGATATAACTTGATTTATACCAATGAATAATCATCTTCTGAAAATGTGATCCATAACTTTTTTGTCCAGTCTATTTTCAGGGCCCCGTTCTTAAAGCAATCTTAGGCTAAGTTGATCGTAAGTGACTTTTTGAAACAATGTTCTGTGGCATTGTTTCTTATCATAGGCATGCGAGTGTCGTAGTGCAAAGATCGACTTGGAACCGGTGACGAATGGCACCGGTTCCAAATCTATTTCCGCGCTACCACAATCGTAAGCCAATGCTATATTTTAGCCTTACGATCAACTTAGCTTTATATTGATTTGAGGAACGGAGCCCATATTTCTAATGTATATTTTCTTGTACTGTAGAACTATCTATGGGGCCGTTAATTGCAAACAGTGTCAGTGTAATGGTTGACAGTGACAAATTTAAAAGCCTGCAAGAACATTGATTTTGCGTCTGGTAAATACCTGAACTAGCAACATTTGTGAAATTTTGCTTGGCCTCATCCAATATCACATAAAATTTGCCTTTTTCTTTCTTATGATTTTACACAAAATTTTGTACACTTCGAGAATTGCACCAAATGAAATATTATTCCTATATTAACAAAACAAACATGATTGAGTGTTTTTCGTTTGTTGTTTGTTAGTTTGTTTGCAATCTCGACAAAAATGTTTGCAAAAAAGTTCTGGCACTTCCGGTAATTCCTGCAATTATAGCAACATGAAGGACAGTTTTCTGCCAACGTCAACCAATCAAACGAGAGAGAAATTATGAAACAAGTACGCCTTGTGGTTATGCTAGAATAAGTGTTAAGGTGCATTATTTCATTAATAATGCACACTTTAAATCTATTAAGTGAATATGTTAGTGATTGTCAGTCTCAAACACTCTTATCCCCCACGTTTCATTTTTTACAATCACGTGCTTCTTTACAAATTTACCGTTGTTCGCTATTACTAAAAACTGATTATTACCTGTAGAGACAGGAAGATGGGTAAATCGGCCATTTATTGACAGAATATGTATTTTATGTAATTCCTCAGTAGGAGATGAATTTCATTATATTTTACAGTGCCCTTATTTTGCAACGCAACGAGAATGTTATCTTAAAGAATATTATTTTACTCGTCCTAATTTTTACAAATTTCAGCAGCTGTTTACTAACCCTAAAATATCGATTGTACGTAAACTTAGTAAATTTGTCCAGTGCATAATGACAACATTCAGTAACACACCCTCTGTACAAATAACATAAATATATTACTGTATTCACCATGTACCGCTGTGAGTGGTTTTATGTAAATAAAGATGATGATGATGATGCAAGTACCAGTCGCTGATTGAAGGTTAAAGTGTATGACATAACAATAATTATGACAAAGGATTCCCTCTTGAAAATGTCCTCAACATCCACTCGACTTAAACAAAAGCCGTGAGTTACATACGGTGCTTGAGTTTTGAATAGTTTACGATGATTTGTATTCTCGCGCTGTATGTCTTTGTTTTGTTAAAGAATATAACGTGATTGATTTTACAATGTATCCACCACCAAACAGCCAGTCAATCAATTTAGCAATTCGTTCATATTAAAGTCAATCAGTTTATTAATCAATTCATCAATCAATTAATGCGCTAATCAATTCTACAATCAATCAATCACTCAGACTCCTCCTCAGACTAACAACAGTCTAACATAACAATACACATACGGCATTGAACATAAAGTACACACAGGACAATTGTAAGTCTTACTTCTGAGATTGAAGGACGCGTTGGCGGAAGTCTCCCTGACCAGTCTCTTGCCAGTGGGGTCCAGCATGACTGACACTGTGTGGATCTTCTCCAGTCCCTCACCCTGGAGTAACACAACACACGTCAATATACCCACAGTCAAACTCATTGTTATGTATACTTGGCGCATCGCCCATCAACGTAAATAGTTTTTTAGTAATATGTTACTTACATTATCTTTTTGTTATCAAGAAGTCAGTTACAGGCATGTGGTTTTGTGAAAACAATCACATAATTCGAGACCGTTTCTGGATATCAACGTCTTTGTGCGTATGCTAACGGTGTTTAGGGCACACTCTTGCTTCTTATTCAGGGCCCCGTTTTACAAAGACGTCATAACTTTACTACGTCCTAAACTATGTCACTGGGTTAATGGATTTGGTCTACAAATGCAAAAAAATTGTTGTGAAGTGTGCTCTTTCCAAAGAAAAAACTGTTTTTTCTGTAAAATGCACAGTTTACAACCATTTGTGCATTTATAGACCAAATCCATGAACCCAGTAATATGGTTTAGGACGTCGTAAAGTTATGACGTCTTTGGAAAACAGGCCCCTGGTGCTTTCTGCTTAAACAAGTGTTTACGGATTCGTTCAAAAGTTGATCGTTTTATGTCACAGCCACCTTATACGTTTTGGAAAATTGAGCCTTTCCACATTCTGCTGTCAACTATTTTTAAATAATCCATTTAATACTAAGAGTAACTGGTTGAAAACGCAATGTAAACATTTGATGATGTTGTGAAATATTTGATAAGACTTACAATTCCTGTTCCATGCACTTCCTAAGTGCAATGCAAAGAGCGTGGTTTGCTGCCATGAAAGAATAATGGTACTTTATTGATCCCTCGCCTCGTTCAATAAGCCCCATGCAGTTGATGTGCTCGGAGCTACATAGGCTTTATACACAATGGGTCTATTGGTTCGCTTGTAGAAATGCTAAAACGCTTGTAAACTCAGTATTTTCCATAGAAAATAAATTTGTAAACAAAACTCATTGGGCAAGTGGCATGATTATCTTTTTAAACTATAATTTCCCTAACAAGGAATGATTTTAACCTGTTTCGAAACCATTAAATGTTACATTCTAGCACATACTTTTTGTTCCCCTCCGTCTTGCAAGGCCTGGACCCCATTTCACAAAACTGTTATTATAAAACATGTCACTAGACCAATAAGTTGGTTTACAAATACCAAAACAACGTTGTAAACTGGGCACTTTCTGGTGATTTATTTTTTATCAATTGATTCTGTTTTTAAACTGTACTGTTCTCCCAAAAGCTTGTTTTTTTCTAATCTGCAAGGTATTATCTGCTGGTATTAACATCTAATAGCACGCTGCACCGTATTATCTGCAGGTATTCACAAATATCAAAGTGTGGTGTGTGTGTGTGTGTGTGTGTGTGTGGTGTGTGTGTGTGTGTTTGTGTGTGTGTGTGTTTGTGTGTGGTGTGGGTGTGTGGTGTATGTGCGTGTGTGTGTGTGTGGTGTGTGTGTACATGTGTGGTGTGGTGTGTGTGATGTGTGTGTGTGCGTGTGTGAGTGTGTGTGGTGTGTGTTTGGTGTGTGTGTGTGGTATGCGTGTGTGTGATGTGTGTGGTGTGTGTGTGCGTGTATGTGTGGTATGTGTGTGATATGTGTGTGGTGTGTGTGTGCGTGTATGGTGTGTGTATGTGTGATGTGTGGTGTGTGTGTGTGTTTGTTGTATGGTGTGTGTGTGTGGTGTGTGTGTGATGTGTATGTGTGTGTGGTGTTTGTGGTGTGGTGTGGTATGTGTGTGTGTGTGTGGTGTGTGTGCGTGTGTGCGTGGTATGTGTGTGGTGTGTACGTGTATGGTGTGTGTGTGTGTGTGTGTGTGTGATGTGTGGTGTGTGTGTGTGGTGTGTGTGTATGTGGGTGGATGGTTTGTTTTATTGAATCCGACGCAAACAACTTTTACATCAATAAATGCATGTCAACTTGTTTCAGTAGACATACTGTTACTATACATTTAATAAAGCTCTTAACATTAAGCCATATACATGTAGGCTATTGTGCTATACTGATGAGGCCTTATGATTGGCTTTGGCACACTGAATGTATTACTGCAGATAAATTACGTCGGTGCTGCAAAACAAGGTTTTTACAAATGTATTGTATTTTGTCTTTGAATTATGATATTCATTGGGCATTGTTTTTGTTTTTGAGCACGATCTTCACGTATTTTGATTTCCAAATGTCGCATTGACTTCACAGTCCGCTGTCTTTATTTTGATATCATTTGCTTACTGATAAGGCTGCAAATAGATTTCATGATGTTGTATGAAATAGAACGACATGAAACGATTAAAAGTGGCTTGTGTATTTTTCGTAGTTCTTAGACATAAATATTTCATTATAACAAATATACAAATGATTAATTAATTTAGGGAAATTTAGAAGTGGTGGTACACATATACAAAGTTCAAGATTTCTTGGATGTCAACTTCGGGTTTTTTTGTAAGTTTACAACGTTTCAGGGCATATGCTTGCTCCTTCATCACTGATGAAGGAGCAAGCATATGTCCCGAAACGTCGTGAACTTATGAACAAACCAGAGGTTGAAATTCAAGAAATCTTGAACTTTTACATGATTATCACAAATTAGCCTTTTAAACGTTAAAATAAAGACTGATGCATTGCAAAAGTTTGATGGTTTGGTGAAATGCACACATTTATTACACATATTATTACATAAAATTTTGCCCTCACCATTCTGAGTGCAACGTTTATATGATGTCGTGTGTGTAATGTAATGTAAACAGACTGTTGAAAACTAATCAAGTAGTAAATTGTTTCAACAGTTCCTAAAGGTGCACTGTTCAACCCATCACTGCTGGTCAATGGTCCGGCACACTCAACAGTCTTTTCTCCAGCCAACTCATACATGAAATAAGTATTAAATTAGCAACGTGGTGTGTGAGTTGTGATCACAATCATTCTTTAACTCAGAAATAAAACATTGTGCCAATGCGCCAAAACCAAAGAAAAAAGCGGTCACAGGCTTTCAATACATTTTACAAATTCCCCTCGAAAATGTAAGAAAGGGGTGTGGGGGTGGGGGTCGTTTCACAAAGGCGTCGTAAATTTACGACGTCGTAAGCCATGTTACGGAGCCGACGTGCAAGTGTAAAAACATCGTTTTAAACTGTGCACTTTCCAATTTTTTTCAAATTCCAAAGTGCACAGTTACAATGATTTTGTCGCATTTGCAAACCAAACCCAAAAAACACAGCGGTTTACGACGTCGACGACTTTGTGAAACAGCTAGGGCCCAGAGTGCAACACTTGTCGTTTTACAAGTGACCAGTGTCATATTGTTGTATTGACAGCTGATAGTACAAAACTGTGTTTTTTCGTCTCTTTTAACCACCAAAACTGGTATTACACAGTCATGTAAGTAAAAGTTATTTGACAGGCACCTGTTAAAGCTCGTTAAACAAATTACTATTGACTGTGTTTAACAGCATAAGGTTACAATTTTTATTGTTATTAACTCAATTTTAAACTCTTAGGGTTAAGCAGAGAGCAGTGCATTCGTCAAAATCAACTCCATAGTTTGTCCTCCTGCACAAATATAATCCCGGTTCATTGGTTTTTAGAGACACGTGTCCTTTGACAATTGTTTTTGTTTTATTCAAATATATAAGACAACATTTGAGTAAAAATAATGATTTTTAACGCTGAGCATTTTTTAAACTAGACATTGACGTTGTAAGGTGGCTGGCCCTCTCAAATCTCATATGGTCTAACTTCCTTATCTTTGAAACATGGGGAAGGGTATCAGATACTTTTGCATTCCAACTGTTAATAAACATATTCTCTATGGAAATGAACAGTTTTTACGTTATTAACTATACATATTTGGGCAGTTCCTATTGATAATCTAATGTTTTTTATTGACATTAATTTACCATCATTCCATGTAATTATTTAAATCAGCAATACACAAACAAGGTGTTAGTGATGATTTTGCAACAGAAATACTGGTTTTACTGTTTGGGTAATTTAAAACGTAGCACGAAAATGAATTTTAAGCACTTTGAAAATGACAAGGACTGAACACATGTTAACTGAACACAAAAATGTGTGACATAAATATAAACGAACAACAATAAAATCAACATTTTGTGAATATAGAATTTATTTGAACCACGAATTTACAGTTTTATTTTTTTGCATGAAGGATTATTAGTAAATACCGTGTTCTACCTATGATTGAACAGAAACACATACTGTTACGTCATCGTTTGACGTCATATATTTATGTGGCTAAATTAAGAAGATAACTACCTCTTATATCCATCTTTTTTGCGTGAATAAATACCTTTAGAACAATTATCTGGGAGCTGTGTAAACAATAAGTACTTTTAAAACAATGTGATTGTTTAAGAATAGTTTGTGCAGTTGGAAACTAACACATCGATTCCAAGATACATAATCGTTTGGAGTGAAATCACGTGACTTTCAAGATGAATATGACAACGAATGTACGAAGAAGAAAATACAGCAAAAAGTGTTGTAGTGAAGGAATATTTTAATAAAATACAATACGATACGTGAAATGTTGTGCTAAACTCTTTTAAATTGTGATTTTCCGAGGACAACTGTAAAAGCAAAACGTCAACAAATTTAACAAGTTCCATGTGTTTACTCGCTGATGCTCTCAGGTTAATGATGCCAGAACTGTTGTGAAGTATGCACTGCCCAATGAAACAATATTTTTCTATGGGAATTGCACATTTTACTACGATTTTGGCGATTGTAAACTAAACCCATCGATTCTGTGACATAGAATCGATACATTTAAAAAGCTTGCTTTTGTGATAAATAATTTTGAAAAAAATGGAATTATTGCTCATGTATATTTCTTTCTTATTAAAGACATACCACAGAAAGAGATAAAATGTTTTGGAACTGATTTGTAACATATTTTGAGCATTTTAAAACCCTCATCAAGTAAGTGAACATTCAACTTAGCAACTTTCACATTAAGCAGATATTTTACTCGTTATATTTGTTTCACCAAATTATATTTATATCACATAATTCAAGCAGTACACTGTAAAAAACACTATTCACCCAACAATTAAAAAAAGAGTTGAAATTGTTGAGATTTTGGACAGTTCACAAGTAGGGTGTTCACATGGATTGTATCTTTGGTATTCCAAACCCATTGGGTGAGTGTCGACAACTCTACTTTGGAAAGAAAAGAAAGGCATTTTTAGCAGGAATGTGGCCAACCTGATAGCGAAAAAACGCACACAATGTAACTTGTGTTTGTTATTAAGATTGCAAACACGAAACTGAATCTGAAAACACGATCAAGGTATTGACATACATCTTTCCATGAAATATAATTTGTCATCACACTTGTGTTTAGTCCTTGAGAGTTGGTCTCACAGACTCCACTGCCAGTCCCTTCTTCTATTTGGTTTACCACACGCTTTCTTCCTTCTGTTTCATTCATCACACCGATCTTTCGTTCTGTATATATATTCCTCCTCCTCCACCACCCTCCTGTCTTCTCCTTGATACTCTTACCTTCATCTGTATCGACACTGTTACCTGTCCTGCATCCTGCCACTTTACTAACACTCATGCATCGCTTGATCCACTTTGGGATTGTCTTTGAATCGGAGTAGGATGATATCCTCAAGATTAACACAGTGAGAAACACTGACAGAGTTCCAATGATAAGCAAAACCGTAAGATAGATTGTAAGGATTGGGGTCTGTCGGGACGTCTTGGGCAAGTAGTCACCAAGAATGGTCAGAAACACCACAAAGGACAACAAGATGGACATTGACAGACTGACTCGTTCTCCGTGTTCTATAGGGAGGACAAACACCAAACACATGAGAGAAGACAGACACATCACAGGCAGTATGAGATTCACAATATAAAACATTGGACATCGCTTTAGGTTTAACACAACGTTAACTGAACCAGAGTTAAGATAGTGTAGCATTTCGTAATGAAGCGCAATTCCTGTAATATCCCAGAGACCATTTGTTGCATCCTTGTTTACAAATAAGGTCTCAACTAAGTTGGATGCTAAAGCCGTTTTCAAGAGTATACTGGTGTTCCGTATCGACCAGTTGTTAATGACGATTGTGCAGGTTTGATTGTCAAACGGAAAAGTGGTTACATCAAGTTCGCATGGAGTTGTATACAAATCTCCCGGCTCCCACACGACATCGCCGTTTGCTGTGACCAAACACAGCAAGTCTGTATACCCTAAAGACTTGCGTTCTTTTAATGTGAATTCCAGAAACAAATCCGGAACCCAGATGTTTTCCTGGTAAAAGTACACATCCGGGACATTGTATTCAGTTAGATTCCACGCAAGTCTCGTGTCCCGCCAGAGGGCGTTGATCCAGCCATTGATTGTCATGGACTGTTGTTTCTCATTAATTTCAACGAGGGACATGATACCAAATCCAATCTCAACCATCACCGGTTGATTGTTGCTTGTTGTTGGTGGAACTTGTCCGTTGTATGTTTTCATTTTATCTTGTATTAGTTTTGTTCTAGTGTCAACCCATGCTATTTTATCGCCAACAGCAACACTGAGTAGAAACAAAATAAGCATAGTGTAGCGTTGTGATTTCTGTTATCACTGTTTAGTTGCTTGCAGACAATGTCATAAAATGTTCACGATACCACGTATAACAAGCTGTACGAGCTGTCGCTTTAGATTGTTGGAACTTTGCGAAATGTTCAAATTTTTCAACCTGTTTGTTTCTCTAATCATTCAGCGCTATTGACATTGTGTTGGTGGTACTGTCTAAATTGCCAACTAGAATAAGTTATTAAACTAATTATGTCGTAATTATTCTACATTTCTGCTTTCGAGAGTTCTTTGTCCATATTGACAAACAAAATAGATTTTACAGAGCGCTGCAACTTCGACTTTAGTCCAACAATCAATTTAACTAATATACACAAAGAACTTAGTTAAGCACCCCCTACTTCATTTGTGGATTTTTCAGTCGCTGTTTATGAGTTTGA